>JBAIZL010000004.1:4967054-5234554 GCA_036971475.1 Prosapia bicincta | reverse complement strand
GTAAGATGGGGTGGGAGCATTCATTACAACACAACCTCTCAATAACGAATACCTCTCTACAACGAATTTTTTCTCTGGATAATTGACTTCGTTAGACAGAGGTTCGACTGTATATTGATATAGCATGTTAAACATTAGAATCCACCAACTGTTGAGAAATCCTTAAGAAATCAACATCTGATACACAACTGAGCCATGTTCTTTTATAAATTGCAACATAAAATTAAAATATTTGATAAGAAATTAAAAGTAGTTGAGTTCTCTTATAGAAATACTAAGGAAAATCATTGATATGTTTTTGTATAAGCTAAACAATCTTCATATAATTTTTATTAACTGATTGTTAACATATCATCTTTTTACAAAAGTAAATATTTACAATGCAGATCTAATATTACATGGGTTTTGTTAGCCTAGAAATTGTTAACAATATTATTTCACAAGCAATGCAGTAATACACTGCTAATAATTTGGTTTTAAAATGTCACTATAATTATTTAAATTACAAGGATATCTGAAAAGTCTATACAAGCCAGGAATAAACCTATAACAATAGTTTAAATAACGTTAGAAAACAACAAAATTATTTCTCTAAAATAAAAAAAAAACAACTAAATATTATACATTTTTTAAATTACATTGCTAAAAATTATATACATTTCAGAAGGGAAATAAGTTTAATAAAATTGTGTACATTTTGTGAGATTCCTTTAGCCATCATAGTTTTATTTAATAAATACAAATTAAATTAGATTAGCTGTCTTATATTTCAAATTATACTGCTCACTAAATTATAGCAGTAAAAACAGTTTAAAAATAGAAATTTTGGTATAACTCTAATCTTGGGTTGCTATTATATTCAAGTTGAGTTGTGATGACTTTTTTGTGCATTATGGCAACTATTTTTATACAAGCAAAAGATATGAAAACAGACTTTGGGGTATTAAAAACATATTTTAGATTTATATATTTAGCTTTGCAACACTGTTTTCTTGTATTCACTTATCTCATTCACTATATGTACTTAAACAAGAATCTTACTTGGTATTTATGCGAGTTAACTTTCAGAGATTGGTAGTATCTCGATCATCAAGCATCACTGACCGAGGGTTAGCAGTCTACTACAAACCCTCGGTCAGTAATGCTTGATGATGATATTACCAATTTTTGAAAGTTAACTCGCATAAATACCAAGTAAGATTCTTGTTTAAGTACATATAGTGAAAGTGATATATATATATATATATATATATATATATATATATATATATATATATATATATGAAGTTAATAAATTACCAATTTTGAGTATTTTTCCACCATTAAGTGCAATAATTTTACCTTGAGTGATGAGGCACCTTTCGGTCTTTGACCATTGTCGAATCACTCAATGTAGAGTGATTCGACAATGGTCAAAGACCGAAAGGTGCCTCATCACTCAAGGTAAAATTATTGCACTTAATGGTGGAAAAATACTCAAAATTGGTAATTTATTAACTTCATAAAGTCAGTGCAACGGAAAAACAATGGATAATATTAAATATCAGGAATATATATATATATATATATTACATTATCCATTGTTTTTCCGTTGCACTGACTTTATGAAGTTAATATATTACTATTGTAATTTTATCCACCATTAAGTGCAATGATTTTACCTTGTGTGATGAGGCGCGTTTCGGTGACTTGACTATTGTCGAATCACTGATTACGTTTTTCAATTCTGGTGTGGATGTTCGGTTCGTCGTTTTGGTAATTGTTGACATCATACACGTTTCCTCTTGAGTCTCGTGTATAATGTTTTTGAATAGTATGTCTTCTGTATATGTTGTTTATAGATTCATTAAATTGTTGTGTATGTTTTTATAAATGTGGTATTTTTCTAGTGTATTTGGTTACTATTTATTTCAAGTATGGTTAGGTTATTTTCGTAATTTGTTATTTCATGTTTATGTGATATTAGGTGTGCTGCAACATTTGATATTTTTGAATGCTCTATAATGTTCTTCAAATCTTATTTTAAATGATCTGGTTGTTTTCCATATGTAAAATGTGTTACTAGAAAAATACCACATTTATAAAAACATACACAACAATTTAATGAATCTACAAACAACATATACAGAAGACATACTAATCAAAAACATTATACACAAGACTCAAGAGGAAATGTGTATGATATCAACAATTACCAACACGACGGACCAAACATCCACACCAGAAAAATTGAAAAAAAGTAATCAGTGATTCGACAATGGTCAAGTGACTGAAAGGCGCCTCTTCACACAAGGTAAAATCATTGCACTTAATGGTGGATAAAATTACTTACAATAGTAATATATTAACTTCATATATATATATAATTATTAATCATTATTAGTTGTAAAACAAACTAATATCTCCCTTTTCTATTATATTATTAATCACACATATACAGGATATACAGTACAACCTAGAGGTGTGGGAACTGATTCATTTAGAAGAACGGTTCAGAATCAGACGGTTCACTATAATGAAGCTTTTCATTCATGGTTTATTTATTGTGGCTATTCGGATTGTAATAAACAAGCAATTCAGAAACATTTGTCATTATTGTACAACACTTATACAAATATATATATATATATTTAAAGCAATAGTGTACATTTTTGTATTATAATTATTGTGTTGTATAACCTATTTTAAATTTGACCAATTTAAGTTCCTACTATTCTTTGAGCTTAGCACATAAGGTTATTTTATTTGTACAATGATAACCTCATTGTACCTTTAGACATACAACTGTAAAAACTGAGCATTTTGTTAAAAATAAGGTAGTGAGTTATACTTGACCAAGTGGGGAACAACTAAAATTTAAAAAAATGTTATTCAAGAATACATAAACAAGCAACCGATGATATTTAGACGGTTTGTGAATATAAATTTTAAGATTTTTTACCCTAGAACACTTATACCTTGTCAAAATGACGAAGCAACATTTAAAAAATTTCTTTATCTGACAAATGAGAAGTTCACGCGCAAACGTCTTCTCAGTACCTTCGTATGCGTCTTAATGAAACAGAGCTTGCATCGTCATTTTGACGATGCATAAGTGATCATGTGATTTTTTTAAAGATTGTGTCCTCTATACATATTTTTGTAAAAATTCTTCAATTTTATTAAAAACCTGTTCTACAACTCATTCGTTTGTTACATTCTGTGTTTTTTTGTAAATAAAATGTGTTTAACATTATTTTTAAAAGACGTTTTTAAACATTTGTGTTTCACTATTCCATTAAAACATAGTCATCGTAATTATTATTTCTCTTTCTAATAGTAGGATTCGTAGCTACAATCATATTTTTATCCTAGAGCTAAAAAAGTATACATTAATTAAAAAAAAATATTTTGGCAAATAAAAAAAAAGAAATTGGAGTAGTCAAACATACGATGAATAAGTAATCATGTGACAAAATTTAGACACAAGTAATCTATGGTTGCCTCAAAACAAATATTGACATAAAATGGGACATTATAAACATAACCACATTTATAGTATTATTCAACAACATAATGCTATAAGAAGTAATAACCACAAGAGAAGACCGACTGAACAAATGAACCATAGGTAAACCCCTTTGTACGGTTCCCTCTGAAAGAGAAGTTCTTCATAAAAAAACTGGTGGAAGGCAATTCTTTTTCTTAGAACCGAGGTTCACTTAGTCTTCCGAATAAAGCGCTTCAATTGAACCGTTCATGAACCGTGCGCCCTTCTCTAGTCTAGTTTATTAATGTGACGGCCGATAGGCCAGATTTTAAGGAAAAGCTGGATGGCCAAGAGGCCATTTAAAATAGAGCTTTAGAGGCTAAGATTCTGCAATATTTTAGGTAATAAAATTAAACTATGTGCATGGGTGCTGTACTTTTACCTTTCTAGCTGAGCAAATGTAAAAGATTGTTTTACAAAAATAAACAGTAAGATGAGTTGAATATGAACAACATTAAAGTAAGTAATGTGTCTCCATCTGAACAATATGCAGAGCTTGAAATTCAGTAATTAAGGTATTAAAACATTTTGAATAAATGATAAAGCTAGTTGAATATTAAGTAAAAGGTTTATTTAGTGCAACGTTTCAATAGCTAATTTGTTGTCCTTATCAAGCCTGTAGTGCTATGAAACACAAAGTCCTTATACTTTCAAATGAGTAATGTGAGGAGACAAAACGTCAAACCCCCTACACTTTACTAAAATGTTTTTTGAGCATGTGCGAAAAGACGAGTTAGCAGAGATATAGCTCAAAGAAATTTTTTTAGTAAAGTGTAGGGAGTTAGATGTTTTGCCTCTTCACATTACCCATTTGAACTCTAAATATAAGGACTTTTTTCATAGCACCACAGGCTTGATAAGGACAACAAATTAGTCGCTGAAATGTTGTACTAAATAAATAAACTTTTGGCTCAATATTCAACCGCCTAATCATTCATTCATTAGTTATCTCGAGTTACAGATGAATTACACTTTTTGTTCGGTTAACTATATATTGGAAAACAAAGGATGTAAATCATAAATAAATTACATTAAGCCTTATTTTTGTTCTTAGACACGCTAAAATAAAAATAAAATAGATATTGTATTTCTTTAACTTGTTTTTTTAAACAGACAAGAAAATTCAGTACAGTATAAATACTGTACATAAAACTTTTGGACAGCATACAGTAAAAACAAACATTGCATTATGTTGATACTGTAGTTATAAGCCATGAAACTAATATACTGGAATAAATTTAAAATCTTGAGTGAAATGTCTAACGCTACTGCAATTTACCTACAATACATTTAGAGGGGGAGGTTGTACTGTAATTAATTTTTAGTTTTAGTAAATTTAATTTCCTAAGATAACAGCATAATCAAAATAATAATCACTTTTACATTAGTTTATGACTATCCGAACATTCAAGAGAATAAAAATGTCGAAATCTTGTTGCTGTTCATGATGAGCTGGTTGTTAATTACTTATTACACTTTTGATCAAAAGTCTATATATATATATATATATATATATATTCTTGATATTTAACTTTAACTTTTAACTTCACTAGGTGTTTTCTCTTCGATTGACAAAGACCACTGTGTGGTTGAAATATATCATTGTTTAAGTGCTTTTATGTGTTTCTCTTTCAAGACTACAGAGTGGACTCTTACCAAGGTAAGTCTGTCAGTCTCCTAGTCCAAAAAATCTAAATAATCTTTACCAACCAAAACTAACCTAAATATATATATATATATATATATATATATATATATATATATATATATATATATATATATATATATATATATATATATATACACACACACACACATGCACACTTATATATATATACACACACACACACGGATTCGACTATGGTCAAGTCACCAAAAGGTGGCTCATCACATAAAGTAAAATTATTGCACTTAGTGGTGGAAAATATTGTTTATAATTAATAATAATAACTTCATAAATATATATATATATATATATTTTTTTTTTCTCTATAATGGGTCAAAATTCAAAATTACATTAGAAAACAAGGGAGTAAAATTCTCCTAAAATAAATGAAACTGTCCTTTGAAAAATTATCATACTTTGGGAAAAAACCCTGGCTGGCATAATTACTAAATATGTTAATTTTTGTCTTATGATGGTAAACACAACAGTTTGCTTCATAATGGTATTTATCTTAAGTGATTTTGTTCAAATTTAAATAAGCACAAAAACACAATCTTTACTCAATACTTTTTAATCTTACACTAAATAAACTACCATAATAAAAACCATATTGAAATAATACATTGTGAATCTTATTTTTCAGTGATTAAGAGATTGGCAAAGTTCTTGAACCTAATACTCATATCAGTCACACAGGTCAGAAATGTTTCATAATATCTGGTGAAGTTTTGTATCTGTCAGCTTGAGTATACATAAAAATAAATTTCTGCAAATAAAACTAGAAGTTTGAAATGCACATCTTGAATAAATTTGCAAACTGGTTCCAAATTTATGCAAACACTATTATAAGAAAAAGTAGCTGATAACAGGGAAAACATATGAGAATTTTCTGTAGGGAGAAAGGAGTAAATGTCAGTAGTAAAGCCAGTAAAATTTGGCTGGAGATATTCTTATAAAAACCTTTTTGTAAATTTCTTCTATTAGCTCACACTCTCCTAATATATATATATATATATATATATATATATATATATATATATATATATATATATATATTTTTAAGATCAAATAATACACACAAATACAGGAATTTTTAATTTATTGAACAATAAACTCAAAGCTTTTCGTTGGCTTACATTACCAACATCTTCAGGAGTTACAATATTAAGAATATTAATATTGTTCAATAAATTAAAAATTCCTGTATTTGTGTGTATTATTTGATCTTAAAAATATTCTAACAGGAAAACACATTTGATATTCTATATATATATATATATATATATATATATATATATATATATATATATATATATATAAATTTTCAATCGTTAATAAAATACGTTTTTATTCATCCAATTAGGTTCAAATACATTTTTTAAAACCTATAGTGGATGACAATTGATGTTAATATAGTTTTTTAAATACGTTTTCAATAATTAGATTATAAAATTTGTTGGGTCCAGTCGGATTTGAACTAAGAATCTTCATGTTCAAAGTCTAACGCGCCTTGACACTTTACCAACTTTCCAATACCTAAAAATATATTTCTCAAAGATGTATATGATTTTCCCACCCATCTGGTTGTCGTTGAACCCTCCATTGTACAACCTCAGAACTGTTGCCATGGTTACCACACAATAAGAATGTACCTGAGATTTTTTTACTTGACTTGGTTATCATGTAGAACCTGCCTTATTTAAGATTGTGGAGTTGCTCATACATGTCGGCCTAGAATGGAAATTTCAAGACAAACGTCCCAGTCATCAAATTTTTTTGTAAGGTGACATTGAACGGACGAGATTTAAACCCCTTTTGTAATTTTTTTTCTGGGGTCACCAGGAAAAAGTGTACACACATTGTCCCTATATTACTGATGAACTGAGCCATCAATAGGGTGCCATCATTGACGATACTCACTGAGTACTGGACAACTTCCGGGATAGGTTTTGTCAGTGTGTAAACAATGGCGGTAGACATTTACAATATGTTTACAAAACCAATAAAATAATTTTCATTACATCTGGCTTTGTTTTTAATACACATTTTATTGAAATCTGGAATTTTTTTTATGAAACGCCTTATGCAAAAATAGGATGTCTAGCTCCAACACAGAAAATGTCTAGTCTACACTTATCAGCTATCCTCATCTCCTAGATAAAAGGAGTTCCTGTCTGCATCCTAACGTTATTCAATCCTTCCCACATCCTCATTAGGCGGTTATAGCATATTATGGTCTTTCACCATTAAAACCTTTTACTCATTAAAAAATGTTATCAAACTTTATTATGTGTAGTATATATTTCTTATATGATGTTTTCAAAGTATAGTTATGAAGCCAGCGAAGATCTTAAACAGTTCCAAGTTATAAGTAGCAATTGTTTTTTCAAGTAATTTAAAGTGATATTTTGGCAATATTTAAGTTGATATTTAAACAGCACCAATTTCTGTCATCTGTTCAGTCGAAAGTAAACTCTGTAAAGAGAATCTAAAAATGATCCAAAATGTACATACGAGGTCTGTTAAAAAAATAAGTGGACTGTTAGTTTCAGGAGAATCCGCTTGGTGTCGCTAGGTTCGTATAAATCAGCTGATTATAATGTGGTATTTCAGTCACAGATATCTTCATTTGTTGATGAGTTACACACAGTTTAGTAAAGAGTGGTTTTTTTGTTGTCGGATTGTAAAATGGAACAGCCTGAAGGAGCAACAAATTGCTGTTAAATTTTGTGTAAAACTAGGGAAATCTGCAACAGAAACGTTTGCCATGCTTAACACGGCCTACGGCGATGTTGCCTTGAAGCGTACTCCATGTTTCAAGTGGCATGAACGTTTCAAGGGTGGCCGACAGTCAATTGATGACGATGAGCGTCCTGGAAGTCTTTCAACGTCAACTGACGAGCCACACGTTGACAAAATCAACACCCTGGTGCGCGAAAATCGACGTCTGACCATTAGGGAGCTTTCCTCAGACTGAAACGTGGCAAAAAGGCCAGAACTGTGGAGAAGTGATAATTGGTTTTTCCATCACGATAACGCTCCAGCTCACTCAGAACTCGTGAGGTTTTGGCCAAACACTCGATCACTGATCTTTCCCACCCCTCCCTGCTCACCTGACCTTGCTCCTTGTGACTTTTTCTTATTCCCAAAACTCAAAAAATCCCTCAAAGGAAGAAGATTTGAAACGATTTTGGAGATTAAGGCAAATGCGATGAAGGAGCTGAACGCCATCACAAAAGAAGCCTACCAGGACTGTTTTAACAAGTGGAAACACGGTGGGGATAAGTATGTGTGTTGGGGAGGAGAGTACTTTGAAGGAGACACGAAGCGGATTCTTCTGAAACTAACTTGAGCTGCAAAATTCAAACAGTCCGTGTATTTTTTGAACAGACCTCGTATATCCTAATTCTTTATAACAAAGCAATATGTCTATAAGAATTGATGGTGAGAAGAAAAAGCAATACATTCTAATAAATAATAAAGCCCCCCAAAAATCTTAATTTCATTGGGTTATTAATCTTTGATAATTATTTCTTATAGATTTTAAAACTGAAACAAAATAAAATATAATCTTAAGTTAAATATATAATTAGCTTACAGAATATGAATCACAAATAAATAACAATTGCAATTTACGTCAATACCACATTTACTACTTATATAATAAATACATAATATATATAATATTATAAAATTTGGACAATAGAATTTTGGTTATATATAAACACCTACAAAAATGTTACAATAATTACCTTTTTATAGAAGCTTTAAAACAATCTAACGGAATGATTTTCATAATGTAAGATTTTGCAAAATTATTTATTTTGAAGGAAATACATAATATTCTAAGAAAAAAAGTTCAGATTTATATTACTTTATCTTTAGTCTGATATGCTAATATATAAGTTTTTTGAAATTATTATCCTCTAGAAGTATAAACAATATTCATATCTTTAAAATAATCTTGCTTAGAATATTTTGTAAATATGTCTACACTGTCTTGAGCACTTGTATTTAAAACGCCTTCCCATATACTGTCATTGAAATGGTAAACATATTATAGGTTGAACAACAGGCAGGGAGCAATATTATACCCGAATTAAAAGTAATTATGTGGGTGTGCAATGATGAAGTAGCTTAGGCAAAGTCTACTTGTAATTACTATCCACTAGCATCTCTCAGTAAAGCACGATACTTGAGCTGTTGTTACTGTTGTATGTATGACATTCTAGTGCTTTCTAAAGATGAATCACCAGTTTTGCCAATGAATGTTTGCCATACAGAGTTACTCAGTATGTTTGTAACTTTCTGATGATGCTAATTGTGTTAGCAAAATCTATATCTAGCATGTTTAAGTATTTGTAGCAAGGGTTATTGTTGTTTAATGATTATAATTACGCTACGGTGCTGCTTATAAATTTTTGAATGTATATATGGACTCTGCAGTGTTGTCTTTGTGAAAAGAAAATATAATCTAGTGGTTAGTGAGTGATGACATAACACATGTTATGGTAATCAGGATATGTTGAAAACAATTGACAAAATTGTAAAAATGTTCAGTACTGATTCAAAATTTCCTGTCTTAAAGTAATGTTGCTTGCATAGAAATCTCTACGCCAAATATTCTATTCTATTCCTGCATGTCTATGTCTTTTCTGTATGATGACGATGGCTAGAGTGTGGTCCGCTCAAGTGACGGCCACTAATTTCTGTTTTTATAAATGACTACTAGTGTTTTATGAACACTGGACCATCGCAATTAGAGTGAAGTCCTATTTTTTTTTTCTTTATGACACTAACGTGTGTTATGCTAGTGGAACAAGGAAGGTAAGAAGTTCAGGGTACCAGGTTACCATACTTCACACAGAAACAACTGATGTATATGATTAGAACATGCTGAAACTTATATACTACATTCATGCATTGAGTGCAGATCTGTTTAAACAAGCCCAAACACCTCAAATTCAGGATCTCTTTGGACAAGTCATATTTTCAGAAAAAGAGACTGATGCTATGAGCACAGAATAGCAGCGATACATATTACGATTGCTTGCATTCCACAAGATTGGAGGCCTGCCGACAGGGACCATTGAAGGAGATTCTTCATGCTGCTGGTATTGCTGTTAACAAGGCTCTTATAAATAAATCTATAACATCTTTTGGTCCTCCGGGCCAGATCTATCAAACCTCTTTTGGTCCTCTGGGCATGATAATAATCTATCTAACATAATTTTGGTCCTTCGGGCCGGATCTGAACCAGCTACCTACTGATAAATCTATAACAAAAAAGGTCACCTGGGTTATCTGCTACCCTACAATTGTCAGTTTAACATCGTGGAAATAATTTAGCTCAGATACGAGGGCAAGACATAAAAAAATGAATGGTTGATAATAAATATTGGCAGCAACGGCAACAGCTCAAGGAAAGACTAGGTCAGTTATTGTAGAGCCAAAATTGGAAGAATACGTCCGAATCATAGGTAGTGTTTTGTCTTCTTCTCCAATTGCAGAATGTGTTAGATTTTGAGAAACTATTAAGTAGCCATATTGACTTAAAGTGTAATCTCATGTCACTTGGTCTATATAATCTCAGATATAATCCATATCTAAATCAATAACAAAAATACGTTTACCAGTTTCGAAACGTCAAGTTTCCTATTACAGATTTAGTAAAATATCTAAATAAAAATCACCTGTCAAATAAATAATAACCCTATTTTATTAGGGTTCAGAACTAATGACATATTATACCAAGATTTGAGCCTAGCTCATGAGCAAAGGTAATAGAACACCAGCCCATATTCAATCATTTATTTTTCTTGTATCCATTTCAATGACAAAGCAATCATTCTCATTGAACATAACTACACAAATTCCAAACTATAACATAAGTTTGTGAAGTTCTACTCATGGATGATGCTCACCATGAACGTCATTGAAATGGGTGCAAGAAAATAAGCTATTGGTTCAGACCTGGTATTTGTTATTATTTATTTACCATGATATATTTATTACTGAGATTACATTCAATATTGAAAGATGCGGTATAGATGGTGGAGGAGAGAGGCACATCACAAGCTGGTAACAATGCAGCCAACTGCCCCAGAGGAACTTCAAGTTCCATTGTCAGCTTTCAGTACTCTTTTATTTATAATGCAAGGTAATAAATTATTATTGTTTAAAGTTAAGCAACCTGCTTATATAATATTTATTTTTTAACTTGTTTATGTGTTAAATATACAATTTAACATGACAAATACTGAGGTACAAGCTTCGGTTTCTTAATTAAAACATTGGATTTAAAACAATACAATGTGGTGTAAGTGTGTTTAATTTGTATAACCAAAATTCTACACTCCAATAAAAAAAAATTGCTTAATTTTATACACGCAATACATAACAATAATTTAACAGCTCTTTACAACTGCTAGTTATATAATCGAAAGTTGGCAGTAGTTGGTTCATGTAAAGCTAAACAAATTTTATAAACATTAAAAATAAAATCCTTGTAATTTACAATAACATTAATTAAAATTAAATAAATTATTATAAAAAATATTTAATAAACCAATTATTTAGTTAAAAAATTAAAGATATTAATGATTGCATTTAATTAAAAATAATGATTTTATTTCTGTATCTTTAGTCATATACCTGAAAACTGAATTATAAACTTTTCCCTTCCATTGGCTATCATATATATTTTATCATAGGTTTTGGGCTAATATATAAATAAGTATTATCACATTTTTCAAAATCAAGTTAAACATTACAGTTAAAGCGCATCACGATGCCACACCCATTTTTTGTTAGTGTGATCGAAACGGTGAGCTAACCATTGTTGCTGTAGCAGTTGATATCGACCAGGGCTTAAGTACAACGGCTTTCCACGTCTGAAAATAAAAATAAATTGTTATATGTAATGATGTATAATTTAGAAAAAAATTTTAATTAAAAGATAGTTTTTGACTATTAGTTATAATATGTGTTTAAAACATTTTTTATTATTAGTTTTACAGATGTATAAATACAATCATTAGATCTATGGAGTTTTATATTAACCTTTAGCACTCGATTGTCGGGGAAGTTCCACTTAGTGTATATTACTATTTATTAATATATAGGGTGTCACCCGCTACGATTTTCAAATGCTTATAACTTGTCTGCGACAAAGCACCCGGCATTTAATCTTTTACCATTTTGTGCTGCATTCTATTGACAATAATTTGAACTAAATTTAAAATGTCTTTGAATCTGTGACGCATCACAAAATCTAGACTGCCGCTACGTTGTAAGCTGCAAGTAGGTTACAGTTTGCAGGTTATTTGTTTAGTCTCAGTTTGCTATGGCTTCTCGTGCAATTAGTGATTCTGAATTTCCTGATTTCTTACTTGATCCCAACTTATCAGAAGAGGTAGGCAGTTGTGAAATACCTCAATTAGATGTGTGGAACACATTCATTTGTAGAGTGCAATAACACAACATTTACAGCAATAAAAAATCTTAGAAATGTAAGTAATATTTTTACAATCCGATAGACTTCTTCCAGTTATATTTTTCAGACATTTTGCTTCAGGAAATTGTGTCTGAAACTAATAGATATGCAAGTGGCAAAATAGCTAAACTCTTTGCCATTTGAGTACGGAAAGATATACTCTGCAAAACTACAAATAAGGTATACATAGTACATTAGTAAATAAAAAATGCTTAGTTTACTAAAATAATGTAAGACAAAACAAAGTTTCCCATAAACAGTAACACAACTTGCAGGTGAGGAATTTGTCTCAATTTAATTACAAGTGGGTAAGCAAAGCATGTTAACAGAATCTGAGTGCTAAGAGTTAATAAAACAAAGAAACTAACAAATATTGGCAGTATCAATATCAAAATCTGTAATCTGAAAGTGCATATAAACATTAAAATAATATATTTTGGATACAATGTATCATTTGTACATTAGAGAGAGAATCTGAACAGTCAGAGACATACATAGAAATAAATTCTAAACTACTTCACGATATGGGAAATGAAAATCTTTAGCATTTTTTTCACAATTATTTATTCCAATTGGTATTGGCAATTGTCGAAGAACTTGAATATAAAAATTTTTAATAACAGATCCGGCAAACAATTTTTATTTAGATTCATGTCTGTTTCAGTTTTTAAAATTTGAAAATCAATAAATGAATTACATTTTACAAAAATCAAAACTTTTTAAAATTCATCGAAAATTTTCAAAACAAAAGTAGGTTTTACTTCGTCTACAGCTATCATGACTCCATCATCAACAATAGATTGCAATAATAATTGGTAAATCTTCTGTCTTGAAAATATGTTCTGTTAAGTTGAACAGAATTTTCATCTTTTAAGAAATTTGTAAATTTTGTTTCCATCCTAATGATGCTTGTTTTAAACCATATAGTTGTTTAAACATATAGATTTGTTTAATTTACATGTTTTGTTGTTAAAACTTATTAGATGTTAAAAAAAAAATTAAAGAAATATTGCAGCCTCAACATTCTTCAAACCATGTGTTTGTTCATAACCATGTGCAAATAATTTGGCTTTATATATCCTATTATCTTTGATTTTAAAAATCAAACTAGATGCAAGTATTTTTGCACTTCATCACTGTCAACGAGTTGCTAAGTGTTTTGTTAACCAATGAAATTGTTTCATCTTTAATAGCTTCGATCCATTTATGCTCATCTTCATCAGAGATAGCTTCTTGGTAAGTTAATACTGGCACACTATAAGTTACGCTCTAGCCCTCTTCCCGCCGCGTATTCAGACCTTACATCCAACGTGTACAGCTGTACGTTTTGAAATTACGCTCCATTAGCTTATCAAAATCGTCCAATGCTGTCATTGATTTTGATTTACATGTGTTTTTTCTGGAGTTGTAAACACTTGGCCATCCGACATTGCATTCCCATTTTTTTTGCAGTGTCTAGTGACACTCCAGTTGTCCGACTTCACCTCTTCCGACACTTTGACTGGAATCAAGATATTTTCATCATTACACATTCAAGCTTCTTCACAAATCTCTAATACACGAAAAACTATCTCAGGGGCCTGGCTATGAAGTGTTTTATTTTACTCACTACACACACATGACAATTGCACACGAGTTACAACAGTTACACTTAAATACATATATACTTAACAACAGTAGCTACAGAATGAACTTGATGATTGGCAGTGAGAGACTGACTAGAATAGGCTAGCCATAGGACAAGTGACATTAGAACGGTTAGAATTATAAGAAAACCAATGTTTGCAGAAAGGCATTGATTCTTCCCCCCTCACCCCAGCACGCCTTCATTCACCGCTCGAAGATCAGAGCGGAACTTATAGTGTGCCAGTTATAATAATATATTACCATTATACTATTTTTGTAAACGGCACGAGTTTTTGAATCCAAAGCGGTTTTATTCATTCCCATTGTCGGACTCCTTCAAAACTTTATAATTCCATTTCGCTTCTACTTCTGGAATGATAACTAAACATGAGCTTGCTTCACTTTTATATTTTCTAGAGTAAAGAACAAAAAAATGAGTAAAATCACGGAAAAAATTTGTACTATTTTGAAAATTACACATATTGTACATATATTATCAAACATCACTCGAATCGGTTACAGATATATTTATTCTGTTGGAAATTTTTAATAATTGTTTTAGGTAACCTGTACTTAAATGAGCTTTTTCTTTAAGCTAATCTTTAACATTAATGTTTTATCTGTCAAAAAAGCAACAGTTTCATTCTCACTTTTTGAACCTTTCAATATTACTTTATTATTTTTAATAATTTTAACATTGTTACTTTTCTACATTGTACATTTGATACATTGTAAATCTCACTTCAACGCCTTTGTTTGTTATACGACTTACAGATAAAATTTTTTTACTGAAGTTAGGAAGAAATAAAACGTCAATAAAAATACGATTTTCTATTTCAAGATCAACCCATTGATTCTGCGTTCACGGATTTGTTATTTCAGAATCAACAACGCATTTGTCGCTTTTAATTGCATTATCATCAGTCACCTCTTGAATAAAAAATGTCATGAACAATGCTTTTCCAAATGGTTTTTTACATAATTTACAATAAATATTTTCTATACAATTATTATTTTGTTTATAAAATTTTAGAATAGCTTTGTTGTATAGCTCCTATATAAGACGGGTTTTGTCTTATAGCAGCCTTTTTTCAAAAAGCACTTCTTTTTATTAGCACCTTTAATTGAATCACTACTTGACTCACTCTTTACAATATCATAAATACCTTGTGATGTAAAACAAATTATTTGGAATTTCCAAAGAAGAAAGTTGTTGGTACTGACTCATTTTTCAATTTTCATTACATTCAAGCTTAGTTTCAGTAAAACGTAACACTGAACACTTTTTCGCATATGAACTTATTACAAGTTTTAATTTTTACTCTTCTCTGTATACCCTAACCTGTTCGGGTACAGAGTTTTAATAACGTATAATAACAGGAAACGTAGTTTATTACATATTTTTAACAAGCAAGATACCAAATATAGTTGTTGCCACCACCTACAAATAAAAAAAATATATATTGTATGTAACCATTGATATTAAATTTATACCTAAATATACGTTTGACAATATTTCAAGATCAAACAATTACATTTAATAAGAAATCATCTCTATACTCTCACAAGGAGATTATGGTCGTCTCACTAAAATCTATTGCTCATTTATCATTTGATAAGATCTTGCAATAACTTCTTTTAAATATCTAACCAAGTAATCAGCACGAATGGAGTGTTAGCTTATGTGGCACTCTAAAAGAGGTTTTCATCAATTATACATTCACAACAAAGGAATAAATGATGGGTATTATTTATAATTTCTTTCATATTTCTTCATACAATTTCTTTCATATAGGCTACAGGAAAGAGAAAGATATGGTTGTAGTAAAGCATATTACTTTTGAAGGGGTTTTTGATAAAATATATTATTAATCACTTAAACAATAGTTTATGACTATCCGAATCAAGCAGAAGACACTGATGAAGATCACAAACTTGCGATCAAAAACGTTCTGTCTTAGTAAGTTTTAACAAATTTACTAAATTTAAAGTTCGGATAGTCCTAAACTATTGTTTAAGTCTATATTAAATAAAAACAACCTCTTACCACAGATTCAACAATTTTTATTTTAACCTTATGTACATTTCGATTACAAAGTAATCATCTTCAGAGGTATTTTAAAATCAAAGGTTATTTGTAAAATACCTCTGAAGGTAATTACTTTGTAATCGAAATGTACATAAGGTTAAAATAAAAATTGTTGAATTTGTGGTAAGAGGTTGTATTTATTTAATATAAACATTTACGCCACAGTTGATCAAGTTGTTATTGTTTAAGTCATTAATAAGATTCACTGAACGTAATGGACTTCAAAATTCAGGAAAATATATTACATGCAACTGTCGAATGCATTTCACTGCTTGGCTCCAGTTTATTAATTGAAAAAGTGAATACATCAAGCCAAACATGGAATTTCTAGGAGTATTTTGGTTTTATTATTTTTAAAAATTATTTTAAAAGGAGATATTGTTTCAAATAAATACTTACTTAAGTTCACGATCTTCTTCACCAAAGCTATCTAAATATACAGAGCCCCATAGGCAGGCTCGTTTGCCTCGTATAACTATTACATATGATGATGTAACAACTAAATACATGGCTGTACCCGCCCCACAATCAATAGAGTGCTGAAACAAACATAAGCATATGTATATTTAAAGAGAACTAAACAATAAATTTGTTATATTTAAAACATAACAACCTGAGATTATTTTTATATAACTTCACCTGAAACAACAATTTTGTATTCACACCTTTATAAATTTATAACAATTAACAAAATAATATTTTTCTTATGTTTACAATTTAATCAATATACTCTTGAAGCTACCATCTGAATAACAAAGAGAGATATGCTCTTGAAATATATAATTTGTAGTACATTTCTTTATGTACTTAGGAACATAGAACTCTCAGAAGTAGTATTAAGATAAAACTGTTAACAGTGATACAAAAACAATTAATTAATTAGTTGTGCAACCCCCTCAGCCAAGCACGACTCATCGCTTCCAACATGTTGGAAATTTAAAGTATCTTTCCACTGTTTTTATTGATTTTGCTTTAACAAAGGTCTATTTTTGAGATACCTGATAGTTTACAAGAAAAAACTTTAATATACAGTGTGTTCCAAAAAGAATGACCCGATTTTAACTTGTAATAATATTGAAACAAATGTCACTAGGTAACTGAAACACCGCCAGATGTAATCGGCATGGTTTAGTTTTAGAAAAAATCTGCTGTATGTCGCTACGAGCGCTGACGTAGAATGTGCAGCCAGTCTCGTTCAACAGAAGGCTTATTGTGTTATTGAATTTAGTTGTACTCAATCAGTGGTCACAGTTCAGCGGGCGTTTCGTATTCGATTTCGTGCTAAACCACCATCACCAAAGAACATTTGACGGTGGTATAAACAGTTTGAAGAAACCGGGTGCCTCTGTAAAGGGAAAAGTCCTGGTCTGCCATGGGTTCCTGAACAAACAGTAGAACAAATCCGACGAGCATTTGAGCAGAGCTCCCGTAAGGCTACACATCGTGCTAGCCGAGAACTTGCGTTACCGTGCATGACAGTGTGGCGTGTGTTACGGCGTCGTTTAGCCCTCAAACCATACCGATTACAAATGGTACAAGCTCTTCGAGCTAGTGATAAAGTGAAGCACGTGGACTTTAGCAATGCTATTCTACAGGACATGGAAGATGACTTTTATGCCACGGTTAATATTCAGTGATGAGGCAACATTCCATATTAGCGGTAAGATTCACCGTCATAATGTGCGTATATTGGGGCTCGAAAATCCTCATGAAACAATTGAACGAATGAACCAAAAGTGAATGTTTTTTGTGCTGTTTTGCAAAGCAAGTTTTATGGACCCTACTTTTTTGAGGAGCAAACTGTAACAGGACAATCATATCTTGCAATGCTACAGAACTGGTTATTCCCACAACTTATTGACTCTGACAATTTCATCTATCAGCAACATGGAGCACCACCGCACTGGCAAAGCAACGTTCGCAGTTTCCTCAATGCCAACTTGCCTCAACGTTGGATAGGACGTACAGGACCACGAGACCAGGCTTTACACTCGTGGCCTCCTAGGTCCCCTGTCATAACACCATGCGATTTTTTCCTGTGGGGATATGTTAAACAACGTGTTTACGTTCCTCCCTTACCTCGTGACTTCAGCTGCTGTAACTTCAGTGACAGAAGACACCTTACGCTCAGTTTGGGATGAATTCAGCTATCGGCTAGATGTCGTCCATGCAGCCAATGGAGGACATATTGAACATTTATGATGGATTTTTATAAGCTTATGTCTTTTGTGAGTAATTTAGTATGAAATTTGTTGGTGTTAAGCCCTTCTTCGTAATAAATAATCTATTTAAAATCGGTTGATTCTTTTTGGTACACACTGTATATTCCACTTTCTAAAACTTACTTTGTTTACAATTCTAAAAAAATCTGTTTTATACAATCTTGAGTGATACAGCTGATTCAGCAATGCAGTTCTGTTCAAAGATTCGTAGAATCACATGTTAAATACCATGATTCTTTCACATATCAATGAATGAAGATATGATAGTTTAGATATGAATGAGTTGAATTATAAAAAGAAAGTTGCTCTAAGAAAAACCATTTGAGAAAGCAAAGTGATCTGTAGTGATCAGTGGAGAAAGAAGCAAGTAGAAACATTCACACCTCAGCAAAGTTGGAATATTTATAGAGGATGTGCTGCGGGGATGTGGGGGGGGGGGGTTGTTTGAAGATACACTCTTACAATGCAGGTTCAATAGTCTATAGAGAGAAGGGATTATGAATAGGTTTGTGAGAGGTCAATTGCATGACTTCTTCCATAGAATTATAATGACCCACTTAGCATTTCTGGTTTTACAGTGCATCACTGATATTGCTTGAGGCTAGATGTATTCATAAACACAAATTGCAGTTGGTGTAAATTTAAGGACAGAGATAAACTAGAAGATTGTGAAGTAACTCTCCCTACAAGATCTAGAACTGGTCATTTTACTATGAAAAGATACTACTTTAGATTTTACCTAACAATTTCCCTTACATAGACACAATAGAGGAAATCAAACTTACAGTCACACCTTTGTATGATATTTTGAGAGTGATTTTTAAACTAGCAGTTTGTGTAGGCTGGAAGTTTATAATTATACTTTTTAATACATATGTAGATAGAAAATAAAAAATTTTCCTTAGACACATGAAACCAAACAATTGCATGCAAATATTTATTTACCTGGACGGCTTCACAGATATTAAGCTGTTTACAACAATTTTCCTTTAAGCATACTAACTGTCCACACAACAAACATATGCTTGTTTCCCGAGGAACACTGTGACATTGGCTGCACTGTCTCCTGTGATAGTACTGTTAACAAAATATTAATTAAATTGTTGTTTTCTACACAAAACCTTTTATTAACTTCATCATTATATAGGGTTTGTATATAGTAAACTCATACTACAAGAAAGGTACTTATTTTGTACAAAATAGGTACAAATACCTATCTTAAATAAAGCCAACATTCTAATTACAGATATTTATCTAAAAAGTACTTATTTTTTTAAAAAACAATACGTTTATTTAAACCAGTTTAATATTAAATTTATTGACTTGAACATGAAGATGTAAGAGGATTAATTGTAGTGTTTCTTTAACCACTCTATAACTAAAACATTTTGCAGTTTATTTCGGTATGTTATTTGGAATTATCAATAAATTAAATTCAGAAAGTAAAGTTCGATTTCTCATAAAAAGTAAACCATGTCAGATATTAGGATTTTTTTTGTATGCATCATTCGTTTACATCCTTTTCTTCATAGTCTCTATTGTTGTTTAAATATTTATCAATAAAAACTTTTGTATGCCAAAGTTACATAAGTCTGCTGAAAAACAAAACTCCAAGTCTATCCTAAAACATAAATGTCATAACTTTGTATGTAGAGATAGTCTGCTTGGCCTTAACTTGACTTCTTCGTCCATCCTGGGGCGTTGGGACAGAGTACAGGCCACATCTGCACTTAACCCAATGCGGTGCAGATGAGCTGCCAGGTAGTCGTGGCCAGTGGTAGTTCTGAATGCAGCTACTGCTACATTTCTAGGCAAGTTTTGGGGTATGGGAGAGTCTATCCGCTTAGTCCAATTCTTCCCTATGCTGGCTTACCTGTAGCGTATCCCAGTCCAGTTGTTTACTGCTTGGTTGATTGTGGTCTTTGCAGACGAGTAGGACTGAGCGCAATGTGGTTGCTGCAGTGCCGTTTTTAACGAGAACACTGGCCTTTTTGTTCACTTCCACACCAACATGGCTAGGGATCCACTGCAGGTGCAAGGTCCAGCCACCTTCTATTAAGTTGGAAAGTCTTAATCGGCATGTAATTGTTTTCACGCAATCGGTGTATTTCCTGTTTAAGAGTGTAACTATTGCAGCCTGGCAGTTTATACATTGGCAATTATCAGAAATACCTGGTTTTGTTCTAAGTCTTCTAGCCTTTTTGGTGCCTCATGTATTGCAGCGATCTCCCCGTCATAATTCGTGAAAGGCGCCCCCACTGCTATGGAGCCTTGGAGACATATCTAGCTCTGGTATTCCATGTTCCCGGCTTGGATGAACTGTCACTGTATATACATCCTCAGTTCGATGTCCGAAGACATATGTTTTGGAATAGAGTGGTTTTGCAGGCGTAGGTAAATCTTTCTTTGTAAATCTTTCAGTCCGTGGAATTGACCAAATCTTCAGTGATACTGATGCCATGTTCTGATAACAGTTCATTATGGACATTTTACTGTCTATCTTTGAAAGCTTATACCCACTCATCAAATTCGGGCCAACCACTTCATTTAATTGTTGAAATATTCCTTTCTGTAAGAAACCGAATCCCTGAATTTATTTAATACTAAACAGACTCAACATGGTTTTAAGCATTTTCAATTGTTTCTCTAACAGCATAAAGCAATTCAATGCAGATGGTGTGTATGTGTTTCAATGTTCATGTGACTTTTGATTAATTACAGCATATCAGACCTTGCTTTCTGAATAAACCTTATACAGTAGATACAGAATAAGTAACTGTTGTAGAAATACAGCATATTACTCATCTGATCTCATGAAAGTTAATTCAGAACATTAAGAAACACAACATAGCATATACATATCATATACTTTTAAAATGGACTGAACATTGGAAGAACTGCATAACTGAACATTGGAAGAATTTATCTAGTGTTATAACATTATCAAATTAAATTATAATAATTAAATAATATTCTCATTTTGTAATGAAATATCGAAGATATAAACCAAGCATAAAGAAAGAAAGAAACAAACATCCTATCAACCATAATATTTTAAATAACAAACCCAATAACTACAAAATAACTTTATTTAATCACTTGATGTAAATTTCGGTTACCAGGTAACCATCTTCAGAAGTACTGAACAAAATTTTGTTCAATACTTCTGAAGATGGTTACCTGGTAATTGAAATGTACATCAAGTGATTAAATAAGTTATTTTGTGGTTATTGGGTTTGTTATTTAAAATATTTTAACATAGGCCACAGTTGCTCAAGAAATCATTATATCCTATCAACCAGTTAATATTATACATTTAAATGTAGGTTCATTAAAAAAATTAAATATTTTCAATATAAAGTTGCTTGTTGTAAACATCTTGAATTCACTGATTAAACTATAATTAAATAATACTTAAATAAGTGAATACATAAGGGCTTATTTGCTGATGAGTTTCATAACAATCATTCCTTTTACGAAGCAAAGCCTCTACTCAATCCAAGGCTTTGCAAAGAGTAGAGGCTTTGGTTTGTAAAGTGAATGATTGTTTCGAAACAGATCAGCAAGTAATGTATTCACCTAGTTAGGTATTAATTAATTATAATTTACAATATGTTGTTGGTGTTTTAGTTTTGTCAAAATTCTTTTCTGCAACCATATCAAATCTTTCTGAAGATTAACTGTCTATAATCTTCAGTTATCATCTATACTAAGGATTGGCTCTATCCAAATATGCAAAAGCAAAAATGGCTGTTAATGATAACACAAACAACAATATAAATTTTAGAATAGATACCTTAATCAAACATAAATATTTTATTTATTCATAAGTTGAGAAAAATTTTACTTTTTGAATTGTTTTTGTGATTGTTGCTAATTAATTTATATTTCACTCGAACTAATCTAATGGTAAATGAAATCACTAGTGCCGTAGCTCTCTCTTAAATTAAAAGTATTGCTTTTGTAAATGCCAACAAGATATAAGTTTGGAACATTGAAGTTCTGAGTTAGCAGAAGTTGTGCCTTATTTAAAGTAATTGCTCATGGGGTCAAATAAAGAAGGAACAATGCAAAACATATTTTTTAGTTTTCCAGGGCAGTTGAATCCAAATAATCATTAGAAAACATTCAAGAACATTTTGGCATGTTGGCTTCTTTCAACAGATTCAAAATTGTACCAAGTTAACCGAGTTAGATTTCTATATGAGAATAAATGAAGTTTTGTATCATTTGTAGTCTAACAAAAATATGAGTATCTTTGACATTTTATTACAACAAAAGACATGTTTGGGCAGTGATAGGCCCTGCTCATGAGATTGTTGCCAAGCAGTTACATGGTTTCAATGAATATTATTTTAATGCATTTAAAATAAAAACAGTGTAATGACTGAAATAAAAATATTTACATATCTTAGCTTATTACAAAGAGGCAACAGCAAAACATATTTTAGAGTTTATGGAATATACAGATAAAAATAAATTCATAATTCATTGGGAAGAAGAAAAAATGAACTTTGAATAAAGTATTGTGTTTATTATGTTGATAACCAATAAAAATAGGTTACATTATTTTAATAAGGTATAAGGAAGTTCACTAAAAATAAATGCATGTAAATAATAAATAAATCTTTGTCTAATGTACCTGAAATATTCTATCATACAACTCTGGCAGTGTGAGTAGCCTTGGCTGATGCCATATAACGTGCTGTTCTGAAAGAAAACTCCTCACCGATACTTGACTTCTGTTAATAAAGTCTGATAACTGTCTCATCCAGTCAGCAATATGATTGCCTACTGGCTTCGGCCATGACAAAGCAACAGCTGCGTTGAATTTCGACCAAGCCATTCTCTCTGTCACAAGCTCTAAGTAGTAAACTAAACGGACGAATTCTGAACTACCCAAGCTAATTTCTGGCAGAGGTTGCTCGTAGAGGTGATGACGTAGCAGGGCTGCTATTCTCAGGAAAGGTAAACAAAACTGTTGAATCTAAAAAAAAAATAAAACCTCTGTAAGCTTTTAGGCATGCTAAAGTTAAATGTTATGTATTTTAAAGAAGTTTACAACATGACATTTCAGTGAACAATTTTGAAACATTCATTATTAAGTTCAAATCTTTCATTTGTTCCATAGTTGAGTGAGTATCTTTGTGTAAGCTATTTACAGCTGTATAAAAGCTCAAACTGAATCTTCCACAAACCACTGCACAAGATCTAGGACACTAAAAGCAAATCGAAATGTAATACAAAGAGTGTTGACATCTAAGGTAAATACTTGAAAAAAAACATAGGTGTGCAGATATATAAAGTAAATTTAAACGTTAGGTGTATAAAAAGTGATAATTTCTTTGTGTTGAAAAAAAGATGAAAATTAATCAGTAAGTATATGAAAAAATGTTTTAATTCATGTTAATACATAAAATTTATTATTTAAATTTAATCCCAATGAATAACAATTTAACTATATATATAGATTTTTTGGACTAGGAGACTGACAGACTTACCTTGGTAAGAGTCCACTCTGTAGCCTTGAAATAGAAACACATAAAAGCACTTAACCAACGAAATATTTCAACCACACAGTGGTCTTTGTCAATCAAAGAGAAAACTCAAAAAGAAATACGAGAGAATGAAATAAAATAAAGTAAAAGTTGTAATCACAGATTGTGTAGAAATCAGATGTCACAGATGCACAGATTAAAGATATATGTATTGTTTCCATGAGCATATGAGTGATTATAGTTTATATAAGTCTGTCAGGGGGAAAGGTATCGGAGACGTCTGATGAGGCTATTAGAGAAAAAAGTCAATGGATTTATCTGATATTGAGGTTAGGGGATTCTCTGGACTTGGTATACCACTGGTATGATAGTTCCCATCTTCTCAGTTCTGAGGGATTGCAATCAGGAGGGGAGTGCTTTAATTATTTTTGTGGTATAGCAGCCATCAAAAGTTGTGATGTTGTGACTCGCAGCATGTTGAGCTGTCATGCTAATGAAATGCTTCAGAAATAGCGCGATGCAAAAGCAGTGATTTAATCTCATGTTTTGTTCACTGTGCTGATAGAAGTCTACGGATCTTATTAAAATTCACAGAATTATTTTTTGTCTTTATTACCATAGTGCCAAAGCTGCCTTGATCTGATAACATTCGACAAAGACAATGCTATCAATAATGTTTTAATTATAATTAAACCTTTCATTTCTAAAATAAGTTTTTAACATGTCCGGAACCTTGACTAATGAATTTCATACCAGGACTGTTCTAATTCACAATGAATAGCATCACTGTGCAATAAGCCAATCTTAATATTATTGCCTCTATTTTTGTTTTAAGAAATAATAAGTGGTAGATGGTGCCAAATTTAATGAATTGCCTGTATCAACTTGACACTCTCCTGTTATAATAACCAGAACTTTTAATTTCACATTTAAAATGATACTCGTTTTTAGTTTCATAGTTGGAACATTTTGAAACTGACATTTAGTGAACTTGAATGAAACAGCCATTGGATGCTTACACAGGTGCTCATTTGACAAGACTGAGACTGAATGACTTCCGACGTACTTATAGATGATACAATAACATAAAACATCGTAAGGTATGTAGCCTATATATTTGTCATAATAAAATTCATAGACAGAAAGATTAATTAAAAGAGACAGTATCTGGGAGTAGTATAGCAAAATGCTGATGTCATTTTCCAGTTGTATGTCTGTCTCCAGTTTTTGGCGACTATTACAACATGTTGTTTGTAATCACGCGCAACCTTCAAGACATATCCTAGATGCGCTGTAACAAATCAGCGCTAAACGCGGAAGCATTAAGCGAGGTATTTCTATAATTCAATAAGTGTCAGTCAGTAAATACAAACAAATCAACCCCCTTATCCCCAGAAGCAGGTACTAATTATCTAAAACCAAGTAATAAATGAGCATTATTTTGCTCGTTATTAATGACTGGGAACAGCAAAGTCAGTATTCTGAAACTCGGAATGTACACGATATAAATTTTACTTAGTTTTAAATAGTGATCGGTTGATTCCAAAATTTTACTGATACCAAGAAATCAATTCCTGATTCTTGATTCCAAAAATACCACAATTACCAACCCAATAGAAAAAGGAAAATGTTATTCCTTATGATATTTTAAAGGACGTAACGTCTACTAAAAAAGTTATTATTGTGCCTGCGTTACAACCTATGACGGACTAACACGACATTGTTACAGCAATGTATCTGCAATATAGCAGATATTTTACCACCCAATTTGTAAAAGCAAAATATTATAGCGGCGACGGATATTTTACCGCTCGATGTGTAAACGAGACATTATATTAGAGCGGCGATGGATATTTTACCGCTCAATGTGTAAACACGATATGCTATTGCGACGATGGATATTTTACCGCTCAGTGTGTAAACGTGATATGTTAGAGCGAGGACCGATATTTTATCACCCAATGTGTAAATGCGTCATTATGTTAGGCGGCGATGGATATTTTACCACTTGATCTGTAAACGTGATACCATGTTACAGCAATAACAGATATTTTACTGCCCAATGTGTAAATACAACATTATGTTAAAGCGACAACGATGATTTACCACTGAATGCGTGAATGTCGTTTGTGCTGGAATCGAGGTATTTCGAATCGGCTTTTGCTATTGATTCCCGGTTCTGATTCTAGGGTCCGGAATCGGTGGAATTGACTTTTGGAATCAAGAATCAACTTATCACAAGTTTTAAACCTGAACTTTCATAGAGAATATAAATAAACAGTTGTCATTTGTTGTTTGTAGCACAGATGCTACAACTGCAAAGAACTAGTTAATTTCTTGTGTTCCAACAACATAAACTACTTTGTTTATAAATCAAAAACCTTATAACAAATATATATCTTTTTATAGTTTCTTTAGATCTTAATAATCAAATACTATTTGATTTTGAGGTTTTATTAAAAAATGTTTTCCTCTGTACCTAACCAAATGCTACCTTTTGCTCCAGCTCCTGTTTTCCAGTAGAAGAGACTTCCGTCATATCTACTGTAGAATCCGTATCGTATACTGAATCTTCTATATACAACTGTGTAGGATCTAGAGACGTAATAGTCAGAGCCATCGCGGATTCTAATGTAGTTACTGGTAATGTATGTTTAACTTCCTGCGTCCTCCAATAATGCCTTTCACCTTCTGACATTTGACTACTTAGTTGAACAGTAACTTGAAAGTACAGTAGATTGTAAAGTAGTTTTAACAGACATGAGAAATAAGCTGAAACAAAATTATAAAAGAAATTTGAAATACAAAATTATATTAAGGTATAGGTTATCTGGAAGTTAAGATTTATTTTAATATTAAAAAAAAATCATACATGAGTAAAATCAAGCTAAAGAGAATTGGATGACGAATCTTTATGATACAGGAAGAATGAAATATTTTGTTAAATTAAGTTTTTAAGCAAAAATAAACAGAGAATATTTAATTAAAAACTTAATTTTAAATTAAAAGCTGAACCATAATATTCACTTGGCTACATAATTTCTATTAGGGAAGTATTATGTTGAGATGGGCTTTTGCATTCTTCCTTTGTAGGAATTATTTAATGTTGCTGTTTGTTATAATTGAGTTTTAGGCTGGTATGGTTTTCTAAATGTGAGGCTTCTTACTATTTTGTCAAGGTGTTTTGAGAGTTTGAAAGAATACTTTGCAAACCATATCTAATATTTACAAGTGCAGTAGAGTCTCAAAATTTTGAGCTTCTGTTAAATTCGAGCCTATTTTTTTGGGCCTATTTCATCATTTTGGTAGAAAATGATGAGTCGAGCTTCTAAAAAATGTTCATTTCAATACGGTTTGCAAAGGAAATGAGTTGGGCATTCAAGAAATGTTCATGTATACTTCTATAAAACTATTTAGTGCCTTTTTAATAACCTATAGTATTGGGGTTCATTAAAACTCCAATATTTTCTAATGCACAGGAACGTATTTCTGTGTAATCCGAATTTTCGGTAATCCGAGGGTGGGTCTTGGTCCTATCTACTTCGAATTATCAAAACTCTACTGCACTTTAAATTTCTAAAAATCAGCATAAAACAATCGTCTTTAAAGAAATAAAAATGTTTGAACTTTACAGATTTTCATAAAATTTTGTGAATAAAAGGGGCAAGTGGTAAATTTGTTTTAACCCTTTGCAAGCGTATAATGTGATTTCTTGTAAGGCTGAAATTTCTGCTAGCGCGTATTACGGGAAATCATGCATTAACCTTATTTTGTATATTGAAGTCCTAGTTGTTTGTTTAAAATCCATTACAATGTGGATTTTGTTTGGTGTAAATAAACTCCCCAGCTACGCTTATTGTTCTCGGCCACGTGCTACCGATCCACATTCTGTTGTTTTAGACCCTACGTGGTCCATGCTTGCGCGTATGACAGGAATTCTCGGCAGGATACAGCGTCTGCTAACTGTGTTGTATTTTGTGTTAGCATTGTGATTGATATAGTTGTTTACTGTTTACGTGTGTGACCCTTGTACTGTAAGAATAATTTATTGTTTATGATTTTGTGAATAATAATTTTAGTTACTTTAATTTTATTTTAAATGGATTTATTGATATCTTGAATCAACTAAATATGTTTACATCTGTAAATTAATGTGTAAAAATATAAAAAATTATAAAAATAACTAGTTTATAATTTGTTTTGTTCTAATACATCTTTAGGAACTCAGAATTAAATAGAACCTTGAACATTTCGCAAAAACGTTTTTTTTACCTAATAGCACGTAATCTATTAGTTGCCCTTTATATGTCCAGCGTGCTAAGGGTTAAGAGAGCTGACTTGCAAAGTAAAAAATCATGTAATTAAAGAGTAAATAAAAGTCGCTTACTTTGATCTAAATGTAAAGGTAAGAGCAGTATGAACTGAGTAAGTAGTGCACAAGGATCTCTTAGTAATAGCGGTACTTGGCTCTCTATGGGTACTAAAGCAGGCGAAGAAAGATCACTTGTTGTTATCCCTGCAAGTTGCTGGAACGTTTCCCAAGCAGGCCAATGAGCGAGCAGTCTAGCATGTACAGCTAATACATGTAGTAAAGGCACTGAAATAAAAATAGCTTTACAAAAACTCGGAAATAAACTTGACATTTTTTTAAATACTAGTTTTTATTCCAAAACCTCTTATTTATAATTGAGCATAAAAATAAAACTCATTAGTTTTGATTAAAGAGATAAATAATAAATCTTAATAATTAAAAATGTAGAGAAAATGAATAAAAGTTGCTAAGT
This sequence comes from Prosapia bicincta, assembly GCA_036971475.1. Lineage (NCBI taxonomy): Eukaryota > Metazoa > Arthropoda > Insecta > Hemiptera > Cercopidae > Prosapia > Prosapia bicincta. The sequence continues at coordinate 5,205,645 of JBAIZL010000004.1, read as the reverse complement.
ACTGTTAACATCCACTTCAAAATGAAACAATTGTATACACATATGTAGTGTTAATTCAGTTTTGATATTTTGTTACACAAATGTAATACAAAACTACAAACTTAAATTTATAGTTTCTGAAATTAAAAAAATGTTAATTTTTGCTGCAAGAAGTTTTGAAGATTTTTGGATAAATATGCCAGGCTTTAATATATGAAATTTGGTTCTTGTTGGTAAAAACCACTGATTAGTTTGCCCAATTGGGCTGTTATTTCTGCATGGTTTATCAGTTTTTACTCTGTTCTTTCTCTTCTAATCCATGCTGTTATCATCTATGAAGATGCAATTATTTCCTAACAGTAAGAGGTTTTAAGTTTTTTCAGCATACACCTTAGCTGATTTTGTAACCAGTGATACTGATATCAGATCAGCCGTAAATGTGGCAAAAAAATAAATCACTCCCAAAATTCTTATTTGAAATTAGGATTTCTTTCTTAAAATATCTTTTTTCATTATCATAAGTATTAAGCTTGTTAACAGCTAATTAACAATGTCTGGTCAAAAACTTCCCCCACCATTTTATCAAGGGGTGACTAGTGTTCTAATATAAAGGAATCATGTGAACAATTTTATAATCTAACAGTCTATCTTCTATCAAATTGTTTAACTTTTGCTATTGTAAACTAGCTTTATTTTTAATTACATCCATAACAGGTAAAACCTCACCAAAAACATGTTCTAGTTCACTTATCTGGGATCTATTGTCAGCTCCAATAATAAGGTCTCCATTGAGGTGAATAAAAGCCAATGCCAATAAAGCCTACTTTGGATTACACTTAAAGTTAGGGGGTAGGTAAAAGGAGTTATCTGATGTTGAGGTTAGGAGGTTCTCTAGATTTGGTGTACCACTGGTATGAAAACTCCCATCTTCTCAATTCTGAAAGGTTGCAGTATGGGAGGAGGGCTTTAATTATTTTGGTGGTATAACAATCATTGAAAGATTATTTCATAAAAGTCGAGGACTTTAATAAAATATATTACTAGCTTTCCAAAAAAAAGATATCCTAAACAGCTCGTTGAGGATCAAATCTGCTTAGCTCAAACATCTGATGAACCCAGACCACCTATGGAAGACAACAAACTGTCTTTAGTTACAGATTACTATCCAGGCCTTTAGAAACTGAACTAAAAAAATATTAAAGGATGGCTTCAAGATTCTTCAAGCTTCCACCCACACCAAAGATTTTTTTGCTCAACTACAACATATGATTTCAAACAACCTTCTAATCTGAAAAGTACATCCAAAACTACCAGATCCAAGTATTGAAAACCTGCCTAAACTTCCTCATAGCTCCTTTCTGTGCAATAGACTTAGAAGTGTCAAATCTAAAGAACGGCTGGAATAAACTTTGGCCTCAACTTAAGGGTGAAGAATCTGACGAGTGTGTCATTTGACAAGATGGTAAATTTGTGCAATAATTTACAAATTTGATGTCAGAAAAAGTATCAGAATGATTAGAGTGTGACAGAGTAGATAGGGGGTTTCAAATTTTGAGTGATGACGAAATTCTTGCCAGCGTAAGTGCTATTGAAGAGGAAGAAGAAGCTGATGAAGACTTTTGTGTTTAAGCCATGACAAAGAACAATAGCCACTCAGAGGCTGAAACAATGCTGTCTAAGTGTATAGAATGGTTTGAAAGTCACGAAGAGGCCAATGCAACACAGACACTTCTGCTTCGAAAAATACGAAATATTGCCGCAATGAAATCTCGAGTATCAAAGAGGCAGAAGGAAATGACTATTTGCAAGCTAAATGAACTATTTCACCTGTACTTGAAGAATAAAAATATGATACAACTCACAAATATAAAATTTTTTATTTCATACGCGTTTCAACGACTAATTTGTCGTCATCCTCAGTGAAGATACACAAATCAAATTAACTAATATATATATATATATATATATATATATATATATATGATTACAATTATTTTATTTCCTTCTCTCATATTTCTTTTTGTGTTTTCTCTTCGATTGACAAAGACCACTGTGTGGTTGAAATATATCATTGTTTAAGTGCTTTTATGTGTTTCTATTTCAAGACTACAGTGTGGACTCTTACCAAGGTAAGTCTGTCAGTCTCCTAGTCCAAAAAATCTATATGTGTATATATATATATATATATATATATATATATATATATATATATATATAAAATTTTTTTTTTTTTTTTTTTAGTTAATTTGATTTGTGTATCTTCACTGAGGATGACGACAAATTAGTCGTTGAAACGCGTATGAAATAAAAAAATTTATATTTGTGAGTTGTACCATACTTTTATTCTTTAATTATAACTTTTATCACAAGCCAGCTCGAATATTATTTATTTCACCTGTACGTTTATATTACCTGTAATTATAATATATATTAAGTTTTGTTATGTGACAGTTTTATTTGCTATTATAATCATGTCTAATTTCTTTTCATTCCGACATATATTAGATTACTGTGACAGTGATATCTGATTATAATATATTTGATTGTGGTTATGTTTGGAGGAATTGATACAGTGTTTCTGTTATCCGTCCTATTTGCTCAACCGTCACGACCACAGTCCCGGCGATGTCGGTTAATCGAGTTTTTACTGTAATACAAAAATATTTTTAAACAGAAGTAAATTAACATACTAATAACAAAATACCAGGTCAAGTAATTCAAGTAGATTCCTAGTTATTGTTGTAAGAATAGTTAATATTATATTAATTTGGCATAGCAAAAATATCTGCATCATCATTTGGTCCTGAAATAGAATCGTTGGGATCCATAAAGCATTAAGTTCACTAGTATTGTTACAATTTTCGAAATCTGACAGATTAGCTTTCATGAATAATTGTAGTAATTTTCACTATCACTGACAAGGTAATGGCATTATACAGGGTGTTTCAGGAGGAATCTGCCATACTGTAGAAGCTTAATCCTTTCATCGAAATAATGGAAAAAGTTCATATAAACACGGGTCCGGAAATGCTTTGTTGTTGAGTTATGCAGGGTCAAAAGTTATACTGGTGCTGATTTCACCTGAAATTCAGTGAAATCAGCTCCCTCAGTGAAATTAACTCACTGAAATTTTTAGAGTGTTAATTGAGTTTGTTAATTTGATTTTGAACAGACAAACTTATAAAACCTGTCCCAGAACTCTATCTCTAATAGTGTAGGAGAAAATTGGAGTAAAGCAAAAAACGGTTAGGGTCGAAAACACTTTTTTGGGTTTGGAGTACAATAACTCCATTGAATTGCCTATAAACAAAGAAATAAGTTTAATAAAATTTGTCGAGAATTTAAATTAAAAAATAATGTAAATAAATTCAATAAAAACAAAATAGTTTTCTTTTAAATTCAATTTTATTGGCTCAAGGTGTGATTTCATAGTTTTTAGTTTCGTGTGTTCCTTAAAAATATTAAATTTAAAAGAAAATTATTCCGTTTTTGTTGACTTTTTTTATTTATATTATTTTAAAAAAAATAAAATTCTCTACAAATTTTATTCAACATTTTTCTTTGTTTATAGTTAATTCAACGAAGTTATTGTAATCCAATCGCAATAAAGTGTTTTGCGATTTTTTTAAAATCTAACCTTTTTTTATTTACCCTAATTTTCTCCTAAACTATTGGAGATAGAGTTCTGGGACAGGTTCTATATGATGTCAGCTTATTTTACATAAAACTTATCTAATTAACAAACTCAATTATCAAAATTTCAGTGTGAGTTAGTTTCACTGAGGGAGCTGAATTTTAGGTGAAATCTTTGGATCCGGTATAACTCGCCAACAAAGCATTTCCAGACCCATGTTTATATAAACGTTTTTCATTATTTTGATGAGAGGAATAAGCTCATGGAGTAAGGCACCTTGTGAAACACACCATATAGCTCTCAATATGAATAAATATATTTGTAGCTTACTATGGCACATTTAGGAGTATCAAGCCATTTAACAGCAACAAAATCTGAATAAACAGCAATAAAACAAATTACTTCACTAGAGTACAAAAGCCCGTCAAATACTTTTGAATAGGCTCTCTTTTCTTAATTACGTCCTCTGAGTTTTTTCTCTATCTTTATCTTTGAATATAATTAACACGAAAAAATGGTAAAACTTTTTATATAAATTAATACTGTTGTTTTTTTTAATTAATCGACAAAATTATAAATTTTTAATCATTAGATGAAAAACTAATGTATTATTTAAAAACTATCACACAGACAGAAAACATTGTAAAAATATAATGTAAATTACTTACTGATACACGAGCGTTTTGGTATGAGGGATGTGACTTCTAATGTTGGCATTAAAAGGTTACCTCCTCTTTGCACCAATTCAATTTCTAGGTTTGTTCTTGCAATCGAGCTCACGAACAAAAACAAGGTTTGTGGTAAGCGTGTGCCTGACTTTTGTTTAAACTTGAGGTACGTAGAGTTAGTCATGTCCTCCATAGATTTTCCCATTGCATCCATTAAGTTAGAGACCACCTGTAACAGAAAAGTACATTCACTTCAACAAAATTAATGCAGGAGTATAGTAAAAAGTAGGTATGGGCCAATAACTAAAATTTTCTATTCCGATTCTATAATTTATCTTTTGATTCTTAAGTCGATATTTTAAAGTTGTATAGGCCTACATGATATTCTCTAATAATGAATTTAGTTAACATCATTGTCATATGGTGAAGCCTTAAAAGTTCTGTTTCAATGTAATAGCCTGCACAATGTTCGACCTTGATATATAAATAAGAATTCCTGAAAGGGTGAAAAACATATCGGATAAAAGTAATGATTTACTTAAAATTCTAAATAGAACTTCAGTAACAGCCATTTCAGTTTGTATAACTGGAGAAATTGGAACTACCTTTGCTATGTGTTTTGTTTCGACATGTATGAAGTGGTGGGTAGAAAGACAGGAGAGAGTGTAAGCGTAGTTAATAAAACGTAGTTGATAATTAATTATATATCTTATAAATTACACCACTCAATCCAATCGAGAATTGAGTATTGACGATTTGTCGATACCATTAGAAACAACGATTCCTGGAATCGAGAATCAGAATTGACCCATCCCTAGTAAACATATAATTTTTATGGAATCAACATAAATCATTAAGTTTTAGGATTATTTCAGAACGGAATTTCTTTTGCTTTCAATTCAATGGTATATTATTACACAAATATTTTTAAAACCTAGAAAAGGGTTTAAGATAAGAAACCAAAATGTTAACATTTTACTTAAATTATACATGTGCAAACATTAATTTTTTTACTAAACATATTTTATTAATTTTAGAGCTTATCAAGGCAAGCATAACTAAAGACGGATACATAATCTGAATGACGGAGGAAAAGTAGTAAGGTTGCATCTTGAGAGATCAACTCTTTATAGGGGATACACAGAGGTATTTATCAGGTACACTCTTAAACAGATAAGTACGATAGAAGTTTTTTTTGCTTTCACAAAGATTGAAATAGGTTTTTCTGTGTGTGATAAATCAAGTCCATTATCATATAAAAACCTAAAGCTGCATCCCTAAAGTAAACTGTCTGTATCTGCCTCAGCTACTTGTATGGATAGAATATATTTCAGGAATTAACATTAAATTGAAATATTAAAAATTTACAAGAATTCACAAGAAAATTTAATGTTATTTAAGCTGACTTTTTACAACATAGATGAAACTTTGATTCTGTTTAAAAGTTTACTAATGCAAACTTAACAAATAATGTATCCAGTAAAACACAGCCTTCGTGTTACATTTCGTGAAGTTATAATGCATAACCCCACTTCAATTATCAATTAAATTGTTAACATTTGTGTTTGTACATTGAATTGTCTCTGTACATTTGATTTGTTTTTACACCCATATTGTAATGTAGCATAACACAGATGGTGGTCTTTTTTTTTTTATTTAAAGACACTTTGAGTTTATAAATTGTGAGTGTGTATACTTTAAAATGAGCTTACTTTTTTTAAAATTAAAATATTTAAAGAAATATTTTTCCCACAAAAGTTTTATTATTTCTGGATTCATTAGGACTTTCGTCATCACTAGCTAGGTGTATTTTTTTGGAATATCATTTGCAAGTGAGATTGATAAAAACACTAAAATTAATAATAGCAAGAAATGTTAATTTACCAGAAATAAGTTTATCTGTAACCTACTAAATAATAATAAATGGTGTATCTTTAACTCTGTTTTATGCTCTTTAATTGAACTAAAATGTAAATATCAATGACATAATTTTATGAGTTTGAGATTATAATAAGTATATGTAATAAATGTAAAAAATATTAATAATCATTTAAATTTTGACAGCTGCAAAATTCTACTCTGGGTCCCAAGTGATTTGTCAATTTAAAAAGGGAGAAGGCTATGGAATAATAAGTATAGAGCTTAGTTAATGTAAAAAATAAAAGCTTAGCTAAAATTTATGAATTTATTTAAGATGCTGGAATTGAAATCTGCCCCGCTTTCTTGACGTAAATACACTATCTCTTAATTAAGAGATATCTCACCCATACCACTGAATTGAGGTAGAGACATAAAGCCATGGTACTAAGACTACGGGGAAAATTACTGGTCTGATAAACAGAGTCGATTCTATGAGTTAGATCCACTCTCGTACTTTAATGAGGCCTCCTTTCTAACCTGAACCTGCCGCTCCACCCCACGATCGTAGTGATGTATTTACTGAATTATAAAAGAAATTATATATAGTTATAAAAATTTCCCTTTTAGAAAATAAATTAAATTCTGAGTAGATCGTGCAGCGGTGGGCAATGAGATAATGCTATCATTGAGATAATCATTCATTAATAAAGATCTGAGGAACCATTCAAGTGAAACAGTTTTACAATTGCTAGTAATTAATCTGACTAGATGTACATGAATTCACAAGTACTATATTCTAGAGGGATACAATAATATTTATTGCACTTTCTAGAGTAAAACTGTAAACTCAACATTTTCTTAAGTATATTTTAAAGTATTTAAAAAAAGAAAAAAATTATTATTACAAAAAAGTATTTTTATAACCCTTGTAAAGAAAATCAAAACCTCTGTTCAATAACCGATGATTTATTTGTACAATAGGTATACATTTCTATTACATCAGAAAATTGATTATCCTAGATACAAGTTACTTTATTATTATGAAATTTCGGCCAACTACAAATATATTTATACACTTTAAAAAATGTTAACATGTAAACACTTTACTATATTAGTCACTAGTTTTGGTCTAAAATACGACAACCGCTTCAAGGTATCACATTACTAACAGAATATTATATCTGAAATGTTTATAATGGAACAGACTTCCTGAACTGCTTTCCTTATTTATACCGAAAGAAAGTGCTACTAAAAAAAATGTTTACATAATGTGTTAAAATGTATAAATGTAAACTAGTATAAAGATGGAACCAATCAATATTATAAATAAAAAAGATCTAAATATTACAGTAGCCTATTTACGCGTATGAGGGGGTTCCCAAAAATAACCAGAATAGCACTGTCGTGATCGGAGTTGAGTGCCACGTATTTCTGCTGCACAGGCATTGACACTTCCACAGTCATTGCCACCTGTGTTGTTGATCTGGCTCGTTCTGTTTGCCAGCAGTGATTGTTATTAGCGCTGTTTTTCATCATATCTTATCAAGTAATGGCAATGTAAGTTTCTGTAGGTTTGCAATTCAACATTTACAGTTGGGGCAATAAGACCATGGCCTTGATATTGGCTTTATACCAATATTGATTTATTAGTTGATCTAAATCCTCATTACAAGCAATGGATAATAATGATAATAGAGGTAATGCAATTGTACAGAATATGAAAAAGGATTATAAAACTATTAAAAATAATGTAATCAATATTGTAATGCAGTGGATTCCATCTCATATGGGAATACAGGGGAATGAGGCCTCAGATGAACTTGCAAAGAGAGGGACTAAAATGGTTCAAAAGCCATCAAAAGTTCTATCACTGCAAAGAGTATTAAAACTTCTTACCAACAAGGTTTTAAGAATATGATGGAGGAAAGATTGAAGGACAAGTCCTATAATGTGTTTGAGCTGTTTGAGGTGAATAGAACATTCCCGAGAAAAACATCTGTTGCTAACTTCAGAATGGCCACAGAGCATGACTATCTCACCAGACATCTCAGCAGAATGAAAATATTAGAATCCAACAGGTGCACAATATTTGCATGCCAAACATCTATTATGGAAAAGGAGCACCTTCTGGTCCTCAATGGACTAGATAAGGAAAGACAACAACAAAGGGACTTACCTGGATTGTATTGGGAGAAAGCTCTTGAATGGCCTAAGCCAAGTGAGAGCCATTGGAAGAAGAAGAAGGAGAGTTGAGGCAATAATACACAACAAGCATAAGGAATGGAGGGAGAACAGTTACACCAGAAGAGAGAATGCATCATATTCACAGAAAAATGCATAGTTTTCTTGTGTTTGTTTTCTTAGCTAACGTCAAACCTATATTTTTTGACTTTTTTATTGTGTAAAATAATTCTGTATGCACTGTAAATTAATATTCTTTACATACTGTTATTTTAGTTTAGTAAAAGCGTGTTGTCCTTAAATTACAGGATAAAGTGATATAAAAGTATTGTATTATTACTAAACCTATATTTTTTAACTCCTTTATTGTATAAAATAATTCTATATGTACTGTAAATTAATATTCATTACATACTGATATTTTAGTTTGGTAAAAGCGTACAAATTTAAAACCAGTTCATAAACATATGAATGTTCCTTATTTTAGTTTGGTAAAAGCGTGCACATTTAAAACCAGTTCATAAACATATGAATGCTCCTTATTTTAGTTTGGTAAATGCGTGCACATTTAAAACCAGTTCATAAACATATAAATGTTCCTTATTTTAGTTTGGTAAAAGCGTGCACATTTAAAACCAGTTCATAAACACATGAATGTTCCTTATTTTAGATTGGTAAAAGCGTGCACATTTAAAACCAGTTCATAAACATATAAATGTTCCTTATTTTAGTTTGGTAAAAGCGTGCACATTTAAAACCAGTTCATAAACATATGAATGTTCCTTATTTTAGTTTGGTAAAAGCGTGCACATTTAAAAACAGTTCATAAACATATGAATGTTCCTTATTTTAGTTTGGTAAAAGCGTGCACATTTAAAACCAGTTCATAAACATATGAATGTTCTTTATTTTAGTTTGGTAAAAGCGTGCACATTTAAAACCAGTTCATAAACATATTAATGTTCCTTATTTTAGTTTGGTAAAAGCGTGCACATTTAAAACCAGTTCATAAACACATGAATGTTCCTTATTTTAGTTTGGTAAAAGTGTACACATTTAAAACCAGTTCATAAACACATGAATGTTCCTTATTTTAGTTTGGTAAAAGTGTGCACATTTAAAACCAGTTCATAAACACATGAATGTTCCTTATTTTAGTTTGGTAAAAGCGTGCACATTTAAAACCAGTTCATAAACACATGAATGTTCCTTATTTTAGTTTGGTAAAAGCGTGCACATTTAAAACCAGTTCATAAACATATAAATGTTCCTTATTTTAGTTTGGTAAAAGCGTGCACATTTAAAACCAGTTCATAAACACATGAATGTTCCTTATTTTAGTTTGGTAAAAGCGTGCACAATTAAAACCAGTTCATAAACATATGAATGTTCCTACTAGCATTAAAAAAAGCGCGTTGACTTTAAATTACAGGATAAAGTGGTATGAGTATTGTATTATTTTTAAACCAATATTTTTTTACTCCTTTATTGGAAGGACGTAGAAGATGAGATGACGGTTAGAAACTTGACAAATGCCCTTATTTTAATTGAACAAGGTTTACAAATTTCGGAAAACATAGAATACAACGATGAGGGTATTTCTGCCACAAAACAAAAAATTAGCGAGTTACGAGGAAATTCTGGGTGAGAAGAAAAAATCTGTAATTCTTCAAATGAATTTACTAGATTTTATGAAGCCTTCTATGTCAAAATAACTTCTTTTTCCTTACTACTTTGCAATATGTATGTATATAATACATATGCATTTTCTTTTAAATTATTAGTTTAGTCTTGTGTCCCAATTAAACATGATTCCTACGTGATTGTATGTAAAATTATACCCCGACTTACGCAAATTCGACTTACACGGTTATCGCTTAAGTATGGGCAATTACTGTACTTCAAATTTTTCATAACAAAATCTCCTCAAAAACTATATTTTTTGTGAATGTTTTTCAATTACATTTTTTTAACCAATCATGTTATCAATATGTATCTTAAATCCATCTTGAGATTTTACTCAACTTTAGTGCAAGATTAAGTTGATCATGTGTAAAAACAGGTTTGGTCGATTGAAGCCTTACTTATAGTAATTGAAAATGTAAGTCTTAGAGGAAATTGGTTCCTTTTGGTTTGAAATGGCATGTTAGTATCTGTTGATATTAATTTAATTAATGGGAAAAAAATATGATGTTTCCTTTTCCAGAATCGGTGATTATTTCTAATTTAATACACTTGTCAAACATATCTAGTATGATGAGACATATTCTATTAACTAAACCTGATCTCAAGTTCATATGTTTAATTAAACTTTAATGCTGTTAAAATATTTGTACCCAGCTGTTATCTGATTCCATAGCACCACTAGGAATTAAAATTTTATTATTGAAGAAAATATTCAGGACCATGATATTATGGACGAAACAGGTATGAAAAAATGTATTGAAAAGCAAACACAAACCTTCATGATGTAAAAACAGTAAATATCAAATTGGTGTAAAATGGCTTCCGAGATCACATTTTGACCTTATGTCCAGTGTTAAGGTAATTTTCTTCATACAAAAACAGAATTTTTTAAAACGGAATAGCATATAAAAAAAATACAGAAAAAATTACATACGGTCAAGTTAACGTTACATCTGAGTCCCCTATAACCAAGTTTGACTGTATTTCTTTAATAGAGTATCACCTTATCTATATTTTGTTAAAATATAACCAAGCTTCACTGTATTTCTTTAATACAATATCACCTTATGTAAATACACAAATGGATACAACACCACAATAATAGACAAACTATGGCACAAAATAAAAAAAAAAAAAAACACTAAAATTAACACTACATACAGGGAAAACAAATACATCACATTAGCATACATAAACAAAACAAATAAAAAACCCCTACAAATTTCAAAAAAACAGGACACAAAATAGCATACAAAACTAATAAGAAGTTACAATAATAACAAGTTACAATACAAAATACAACATGACACCTACAACAAACATAAACTACAAGCACCAGGCGTATACAAACTAAAATGCGGCAAATGTAACAAATTCTATATTGGACAAACAAGCCGCAGCTTTAAACAAAGAGTCGAGGAACACAAACAGAACACCAAATCAGCGTCTTTCAATCACATAAAAGAAACAGGACACAAATACACAAACATTTACCATAACCTAGAAATCCTACACAGCAACAAAAAAGGACCACATCTCATCACACTAAAACAATATAAAAGTTACAGACACACAAAAACACAAAGTTCAAACATATTAAAAAAAACAAACAAACACAATACAAATCCTACATGCTCTTTGATACTATCGAAAACCTGCCTTTAAAACCATCATCGCTTGACCCGACATCTCCAAGCAGAAGACACTGATGAAGATCGCCACAAAGCGATCAAAAACGTTCTGTCTCAGTAAGTTTTCACAAATTTAAAAATCTAAAGTTCGGGTAGTCATAAACTATTGTTAAAGTGATTAATAAATTTCAAGTATTATTCTGGGCTGTTTTTATTTTATTAATACTTTAAACTCTTTTGAATGTTCTATCTTGATCAAAAAAGAATAAAACTTGTTCTAATATTTTGAGCTTATTACTTTCAAAGTAATTTGGTACAACCACTTTATATTTTAAAGTTTTTGACAAAATTAACACTCATTAAAACACATTTATTTTGAATAAAGGATCATGCCACAAACAATTAGTAATAACTGAATCAATTCAACAACTTTCAAGAGTTGTAAATTTAAAATCACAACCTCACATTATATGTAGAATGGTCTTTAAACACGGATTATTATTTCAGTATTCCAGAGATTCATTATAAATTATTTCTTCTTTGCTCACTTTGTTATTGAATTCTTGAACGATTTTTTTAATATTTTCAATTTCATCTTTAATGAAGAGTAATTTTATGTTGTATTCACCAAACGCATCTACAACAGCTTTTTTCAAATCATTACAGTTTACATTGCTTTTAAATTCAAGTAGCATATGATTCACTTTTGGATTCTTGATAGTCACATCAACAGCTGGCACAGAAAATAACGGCATGATATTTTGCCAGCTCCTACTTCTCTCATCCATGAACAGATCTTGCTCTATCTGAGGCTTGCAAATCTTCCCGTAAATGGAATCAAAACAAACTTTATGAAAAGACAAACCATTTTGCATACCAGTATGTGTTAGGCAAATGAGTTTTATTTCTAAATTATTATAATCAATGTAGTTTAAGATTCTAAGGAAGAACATATTTATTGTATTTACTTCTGAGTATATACAAATTTGTAAATCAAAAGAACCAATGCGTTTTTGCACCTGCATAAATGTTGATTGTCTATTACTTTTTATCTGAGTTGTATTAAACTCCAAATATTTTTGCAGTAAAAGAGAGCAAAATAATAATACATTTAAATTCAAATGCACATCATTAAACTTGTCTGGCTTAGTTTCTGGTTTCTCAAAAATAAGTATCTTATCTTCCTGTGGTTCTTGCATTAAACTTCCTGTTATGTAATTTGGTTGAGTATTTTTGTTAAAGTTAGAGATTACGAGTTTGAATTTCGTAGATAGTGCATTCACTTCTCTTATGTCTTCTCTTAAATAAGACATTTCTCTTTCAATGTCTTTGAATCTACGTTTTATTTCTGCCAATAATCTCTGAGCTTCGTTGAAAATTAATGCATCATACTCACTGTATTCTAATGCATAATTTCTGCAATTAACTATTTGTTTATCTTTAACAAATATTTGTTTACCTTCATTATACGTTTTTAAAAGTCCCACATATTTAAGCATCATTCTCATCCTCGCCGTTTTTATTTAGGTTATAATAGTTAATGTTCAGCCTTGCCTGAGCAAATCTTATTCTTAATTTACAAACCTCATTAACCTCTAAATTTATTTGCTTCCTTTGAGATAATAAATATTTATTCCTTAAGTACAAACGAGTGCTTAAATTTACTAGAAACAAAAATGTATAAATAATAAAAATGTGTTCTTTTCTTTAATGTGTTACAGTATATAAAATACTAGAGTGTATGTAAAAACCTGCTTTAAATGGTTGAAAATGAAGAAAAATTTGTTGCCTAACAACTGCAGTAACAATTATGATTGCTTTAAGTATGGAACTATTTATGTTTGAATTACCTTTCACTTTTTATAACATTCGAAGCTTGTTGTACAGTCTCCGCATGATTACACATGCATGGCTTCTTTTATGCTTGAGTGGTGTTGGACTTGGTTTTATAAAATCAATACAGATTAATCTTGAGATAAAATTTTAACGTAATTTAATTTGTAATTTACATCCTACTATTTTGTAAGCTTTCTTCATTTTATCATTTTTTTTTGTAATTAACATTTTATTTTATTTTCATGTCTTGGAGTCAATATTTTTTAACTTGAATTTCATATTATTGGAACACTTATGTTGCCGGACTTGTTTTTTTAATATTAATTTAAGTAATAGTTGGAAAAAGTTGAGTTCATTTTTAAAGTTCATCTCTATACATAAAAATGAATGTTTGTATGCATGTATGTATGCACCTTATGCATTACTAAAGCACTGAACCGAAGTTAATGAAATTTGAACGGATTGTTTAACATATTCCCAGGATGGTTTCTATGAAGTTTGATGTAGATGCATCCACAGGGCTCCGCCTCAGAGGCTTAGGGTGGTTGGACTGATGTATGTATGCATCTTGTTATTATTATTACTAAACTCGGAGGGACCTTATCGGTATAGAGCACTTAGCTGCAGCCTTTATACTGTCTTCCCATCCCTACCAAAGGACTAGCTTAGTGGATACCTACCTCTTTGCAGAAACCAAGTATCCACCTGATGCTAAATCTTCTGATATCCACTTGTGTATATACCTGCCAGCTAAACCACTTTCTCCTCACAGCTCCCAAAGCAGGGACTCACAGAGCATATGGATTGGGCTTTCCTCTTGGTCCTCATCGCATCTCTTGCACACAGGGGACCTAGATCTTCCAATTTTGTATTGGAAACCCCTCAGATTTCCATGGCCTGTGACCAGCTCTACAGTAACTCTGAGTTGAGGTCTACTTAAGGAGTGCAGTTCTTTGCCCCACAAGTCTCTTGAGTAACCCCACAGTACCTTGGATTTGTTGCACCCCAAGGTCGCATTCCATTCTTCCCTGCACAACCTGTCTATATGTGCAGTGATCCTCTTGCACCCCTCCTGAGGCAGCATTCCCACTGCCATCAGCAACAGTCCTTGAGTTATACACCCTTGTTTTGCTAAGGCATCAGCTCTCTCATTTTCTATCCAGCCAGACAATCTTGGAATCCAGGTTAGGTTGAGCGAATTATAATTACCCAGCTCTGCTAGAGAAGCTAGTGTCAGCCACCAGCTTAGAGCTGGCACTAGCCTCACCTAAAGCCTTCAGAGCTGCCTGACTGTCCGAGCAAATCCAGATAGTCTTGCTCCTCTTGCTAGACACTATTATTTCCTCAGCGCATAGTTTGATCTCGAGCACCTTCACCTAGAAAACAGAGTTGTAGTCTTCCAGGCAAAGACAGAATCTGTCTTGGTGTCTCGGTCCACTAAATCCAGCTCCCACTCCTTCCTTCATCTTGGACCTATCTGTGAACCAGATTTCACAATGATTGGGTCTACACTCTGCCCATGCCTCTCTTGCAGGAATATGGATTTTGTAATTTCTTTTTTCCCTTATAAGAGAAAGTATCTTATCCTGAGGTTCTATTCAGAGCTCCTTCAGTGAATCACCAAATAGCTGTTTATGACGTTTGCTACTTGTCTTCCACAGCCCGGTACAACTTAGCCCGTATGCAGTTTTCATTGCCTCCATCCTAATTTGAAGACTTAAGGATGGAAAACCCAACATGACCCTCATGGCTGCACATGGTGTGCTCCTCTTTGTAACTGTTATACCTCTAAGGAAGAGCCCCTGCACGCGGTCCTGCACTCTTTTACTTGTTTCTTTCTGTGACCTGTCCCAGACGATTGAGGCAAAGACAAGCCTCAGCACCAAAAATCCAGTTCATCTAACATGGACCCAAACCCCATCTCATGCCTATTGCTCCTCTGCATAGCAGAACATAGCTATGGCTTTTTTGCACTCATCTTCCAAGTGCTCACGCCAGAGTAGCTTCCTATAACCAAAATAACTCCCAGAGCTCTCAACGTAGCTCATTTTGGTATTACCAATTTCCATCACCACCAGCGATTTAGTTTTATATCGCCTAGTGAAGATGAGTGCCACAGATTTCACTCCTTGAATGCATAGTGCTCTTTCCCTACACCATGCTTCTGTTACTTTAAGTGCCTCTTGAAGCAGGTCTCTGAGTACCTCTTCAAATAACCCCCTAACAAGGATAGCTATGTCGTCCGCATATCCTACCACTTAACACCCATTCCACTGAGCGTCCTTAGAAGACCGTCCACGACAAGGCTCCGCAGCAGAGGGGATAACACCCCACCCTGCGGGTAGCCCTCCGAGACCATCCCATTTATCGTACACCCAATCCAGGATGCAGTACTTACACAGTTTTCCAAGGAACTCATAATCCATTTATAATTCCATCAGAAATCCCGTGATCCTTAGCTGCTCTCTTGATGGCCAGTCTAGAGGTACTATTAAAAGCCCCTTCCACATTAAGAAAAGCCCCAATACATATCCCCTTGTTGTTGATCTGACCCTCAATAAAGTCCACAACCAACAAAAGCGCAGTCACCTACTGAACTGCTCCACTGACCTACCAGTTCAGTAGGCGTGTTGGTCCTGATGAAGTGGATACTGCTTTAAAGGTCCTTCCTTCCTTTCAGTGTGGTCCACCAGCCTTTCCAGTGTCTTTAACAAGAAAGATATAAGGTTGATAGGTCTGAAGTTCTTTACCTCTGTGTAACCTTTCCTCCCCAGTTTGGGGATAAAGATTAACTTTTGTTTTGAACCACTGCCCAGGGTTGTAACTCAGGGCAACACAGCCCCTGAGTAAACCCCTCAGTGGCCCTATAATTTCCTCCAAGCAATTCTGTAGTAATGCTGGAGTAATATTATCCAATCTAAGTGCTTTAAAAGGCTCAAAAGACAGAATCGCCTCTCTCACCTTTTGCGCCGAGATTACCTGCCCAGCTGTATTCCAGTCCGCCCTTAGCACAGTATGGCGGAGGTTTTGAGCACTGTCCTCTACCTACTATTAATAATAATAATGTATTTTATGGACGCTTAAACCCCTTAAACAGATTATATTGAAATTTAGAGGGATTTTTCTAACATATTCCCAGAATTTGTGTGAAGTTTGGTGTAGATTCATCCACAAGGCACTGCCCCAGAGGCTTAGGATTGTTCAAAAACAGATTTATGTATGTATCTTATGGACACCTTAACCGCTGAACAGAGATTAATGAAATTTGAAGAGATTGTTTCACATATGCCCAGGATGGTTCATATGAAGTTTGGTTCAGATCCATCCACAGGACTCCGCTCCAGAGGCTTAGGATGATTCAAAACCCGATGTATCTGTGTATCTTATGGATGCCTAAACAGCTAGACAGAAGTTAATGAAATTCTGAGGAATTGTTTAACATATTCACAGGATAATTCGTGTGAAGTTCGGTGGAGATCTGTCCACAGTGCCTCACCCCAGAGGCTTAGGATGGTTTATGGTACAGCATTCCATAAGTCTAATGTTAAATTGTGTACCAGAGAGAAAAACCAAAAACATTGTATATCCGAGTGCACTTCAATAAATAACATTCAATCAAAAACTTTTATTGTTACACTTTCCTCAATCGACTACTATAAGTTCAGCTGTTATTATGTTAATAAAATACTAAACTAAGTTTAGCTAATGTTAACATGCCATTCATTTACTTTTAGGTAGTACGAAGTTTACTGGGTCAACTAGTTTTTAATAAAAGTAAATATTACTTAACCAGATAATTTATAGCTATACCTTAATCTAGGTTTAAACCTGCAATGTAATGTAGTGTAACATAGTACGATTATACATAAACATTTTTGTCACAGGATTATGTTTGTCAAGTATGATTATGTTTTTAACACAATAAATAATTTATATAATTTTTAACCAATGCCTATAAATTGTGACACTTGAAGTAATTTTTGAGTAACATGAAAAAATCAAAATTGACCAACATTGCATCAAGTATTACAAAAATCCTTGATAATTTATTTGAAAGCAACATAAATTACCAAAATTATTGATGCATTAGCAAAAATAGAAGATGAATTTATACCCTGCCTACAGTTTGTCATCATTTGCGTCAACTCAAGTTTGGATTTTAAACTCAATTTTGAAAGTAAATAATATTGTAACTGTAAAAAAAAAACAATTTGAAAAACTCTTACGATGTATCTGATACTTTACTTTAACTAACTGTCATTTAAATCAAAACACTCATTTAATATTTCTAAGATTTTGTATTCCTTGATAATATTCAGTTGATGCTAAACATTTAAACCTGTTTTTAACAGGGCCATTTAGTTTATAGACATTTCCAAAACAAAAACTACCTAAAAATTCTTTAAATTTTGAAAATAGTTGTAATAACTTGAAGCAAAATTTTGGCTACAAAGCAGATGATCAAAAATATCCAATTGGAATTGTTGATGAAGTTTTATCAATGATGGTGTGTTATTGTGAAGTAAAATGCTACAGGGCATTAACTCGTTTATTTTCAACTGGATGGTATAGCTGAGGAAACAAGTCACAGTAGATCGCTGCATTTATTGTATTTACATTTGGTAAATACTCAATTAGAGTGACACCCTACCAGCTATAACACTTATCAAGAAACAACAAAATACATCAGAAGCTCTTTAACCACTTGTAGAAATGTAGAAGAAATTGCATGAAATGTTAACACCAGTGTTCTGAAACCACACATGGTAAATAAAACAAATGTAAGACAAGAATGATAGAAGGAGCCATTGGAGAGTTTTGCTTGGGGATCTATTCTTCGATACTCGGTCATTGATATTTAATACCAACTAACTTTGTTCAGTGAAAATTGTGGTGAATAGTTGTAATCATTTGCTAAAGATAAAAAGAACAAGATAAGATAAAGAATGAAAATATACTGATTAGTTGCTGATGAGTCGATATAAATCGAAGTAACAATAGCATACTATTCTAGATACTTACTGGAGTTGTAGTGGGATTTTCCTTAAGACAATTGGTGAGTTCAAAGATGATGGCTTCTAGACTGGCAGGACGAGACCTAACAACTGCAGCACATTCTCCTAGCTGTGGTGGTAATGGTAACACTGAGTTTGCTAATTGTCGACATAAAGGACAAGCATATTCTCCCCTAAAAGAGACATAAAATTTCAAAATACTGCACTGATTTTCCTACAAAAATAAAAAACTTAAATAATAATAAAATTAAATATTAAAATATTAAATATTAAAATTAAATATATTAAAATAATAATAAAATTATTTTTTATGATACTATAGGATATTTTCATGATTTTAATTTTACTAACACTAGATACATTTCATACATAACTCCTAACATTGTAATACAGCTATAGGATCCGGCATGAATATTTGGAATTGGACATTGAGATTGGGACACAATTAGGACATTCCTACAGAAGTATATTTCTCACAAAAAAAACCTGCAAACATTTAATTTACTTAAAATTAATATTTTCATGTCCTAAACATTAAACTGCATTTTTTATTATAAAAGTTGATATTTTACTTTAGTATAATGTTATGAGATTAAAACATTAAAAGTATGAATTTATAAAACTGAAATATTTAATCACTAAAATATTTCAGTTTGTGAACGTAAATAGGGATAAATAATTGTTTTATAAACTATGTCATGTACACTGATATGGTGAAAAAGCCCATTTTCAGGTGCTAAATAATTTTATTTTGTTTAACATCAAATTATTTGATTGTTTCGCAAACCAAGTGGGCCTTTGACAAACTGCAATATCACATTGTGAAGTAGCTTGTAAAGCTTATAAGAGTGGCTGACTGTAAGACCATGGCTGGACCATTGTATTCACTATTTTAAGCAGAGAATAAAAATCCCATGTATAATAAATTATTTTTTAAACATAATGGAACGCTTCAGCAGTTTTTATGCCAAACAGAGTGAGAAGCTCAGTATAGATTTTACTCGGTGTTGGTCAGTAGTGTAAATATTTTTATAATTAGTGTTAACTTGTGTATATAAGGACATTGTATATTGTGAACAATAATAACAGTGAAAGCCTAGAATCTTAATTGTAAGTTACTTTCAACTTATTTTTACTATCTATGATTACACATAATAATCGATTAACAAACAAACAAAACAAAACTAAGGTCCAAAATAACAATTAAAAATATTGCACCCTTATGAAAAATATAATATTTTAGTGATTTATAAGTGAAAATAATTTTGTAGCAAAATACAACTAAATTGATGTGAGAAATTAATTCCTTCCCGCTTGTGTTCACGACTCGCATGTAATTAGATCCGCAATGGGATAAATAAGGCTAATCTGCATTAATATTTTATAAAATTGTAGAATCACAAAATAATACATATCAGGATACTGTAATAATTTTGGATTTTATTTACTAAAATTTCATGTTATCTACATGTATTAGATAAACATGTTGATAGATTTGTTTTTAATTTTTCAAGAGTTGAGGTAAAATTAAGCGGTATAAATGAACAAATTAATGGGGTTTTTTCACCACAAGCAGGCACTAATAACAAAAACTGAGTAAAAAAAACTATGAGATAGTTATTAAAAAACTAAAAGATAGTATTCTAGAACCAGTAGATAACACAGGTGAGGCGAGCTCAACAAGGAATCCTTGGAAACAGCCGGATTACTTAGAGCCCCAGAGTAGTGAAGAGTTGGATTATATAGGGACTATTAAAATATTCAATAACAGATTTTATATGAAAACTTTACAAATGTATTTGTTTGTAATTATCCTGTGAATATACGAGGATGTTGATATTAAAGACATCTTATTAAAGGAATTAAATATAATTTAAAAAAAAAGCTAAGTCAATACAATTTGATTACTGAAACAAGTACGATAATACATCATGTTTCTAAGAACCAACCAGAGAAATAAAAGGGTTACTTTCTTCCAATAGTGATTACTATTTCTTAGTAGGATAAAGGCAGTTCCACTATATAACTTTAAATAAAAGGTCATTAAGTCAAGATAGTCTCTCTACTTAGGGTGAGTATAAGCATTGCTAATTGTTTTTTTATTCCAAAATACTTGTGCTTTCTGGCAATCTTGTTCAAACTAGTATAACAAAAAAAGAAGATAATTAGGAATTGTATGAGTTAGATCATTTTACCCTTTGCAATGGGGTATTTTCTTGTAAAAAAACAGGAGAAAGTAGGTACATCCTGTCAGAAAAAGGAAGCCCCATTAGTTAAATATTTGATAAGTTGAATAGTATCTGGAAAACAAGGATTAGATGTAACATGGATGTTGTAAGTTATACAACAATTAGTAAGTAATTGGAGCCTAGAGAAAGTTTAATATAATTTTTCTAAATAGTGTGAATGCTGAATGGGATGTAAACCTGGGATGAGTAAGATGTTGATGTGCTCTAGCAAAAGGTTATAAACAGGATAAAAACTTTAGTGATAGTACTGAGTAAATGAAGCCTATACATTTTAAAAATAATTACCTTCAAGTGTTGTATATTTTATTGGATAGTAAACTGAAAACATACCTTTCTGCAGATAACCTTTGTTGGTTTCGGAGTGAACGTAAATAAGATTTGAGACAATCAAGATGTAAGTGATGGCCACAAGTTTGTACATGCACCCCTCCTTCCCATCCGAGGTTTACAGAAACTAACCAGGAGAGCTGGAAACAAGTTTAACAAATATTACATGTCAAGAATGTCTAAGCAAAAACAACACACGCTAAAAAAAAACATTACTGAAAAGAATACAAAGCAAAAGAAAATTATATATCCTTGATATACCATGATAACACATCACAAAAAATAGCTCAACTATTCCGAAAACTGAAATAAAAAGTCGTTTTCAAAAGATAAACACAACTAAAAAAAACTTTTACAACGTAAAAACTCTGCAGTACAAACATGGCACGAGTACACCAAATCACATGTAATGATTGCCCAACCTTTTACATAGGGTAAACAGAGAGAAACTTCACCACAAGATACAAGGAACATACAAAAGGTATAAAAACACAACATACCTGAGCAAGGAGTCTTGTCTGTGATTCTCAGCATTGAATAAAGCATTGCCAAAGTGTGAAACTTGTCTGCTGAGAAATAACAATAAGTATTTGAATAAATGATAAAACTGTTGAATATCGAATCAGGCTAATTTAATTAGTGCAACGTTTTAGCAACTAGATTGTTGCTTTTTTCAAGCCTGAAAACAATATTACATTAGAGTTAATCTTGAATTCACTAATTAAATTATAAGTAATTATTGTGTAAACAAGTGGATACTTTTGAACTTACTTGGCTGACATGTTTTGAACAATTATTTTATTAATGAAGCTGACAATCTCATTCGAAACAATCATTTCATTTACAAAGCTGACAGAGATTGTCAGTTTCGTAGATGAAACGATTGTTTCGAAATGCTTCAGCAAGTAAGTTCAAAAGTATTAGCTTATTTACACAATAATTACTTTTAGTAATATTACATTGCATACAAAATCAAGTACACTCACTACAATAAATTTAAACTTTAAAAAACTTTAAACGAATTTAATTTATTGTAATAAGTGTACTTGTATTTTATATGCGTATTTATGAACAATGTAATATTGTAATTAAATAATAAAAATATATACAACTCACAAATATACAATTTTTTATTTCAAACGCGTTTCGACGACTACTTTGTCGTCATTTTCAGTGAAAATACACAAATGAAATTAACTAAAAAATATGTATATATTAAACATAACCTATAAAGTTTTGTTTTTACCTTTGCTAAAACTTTATAGGTTATGTTTAATATATACATATTTTTTAGTTAATTTCATTTGTGTATTTTCACTGAAGATGACGACAAAGTAGTCGTCGAAACGCGTTTGAAATAAAAAATTGTATATTTGTGAGTTGTATATATTTTTATTATTTAATTATAACTTTCACTCACAAGCCAGCTCGAATATTATTTATAATGTAATATTGTTTTTAGGCTGGAAAGGGCAACAAACTAGTTGCTGAAACATTGCACTAATTAAATAAACTTGACTCGATCTTCAACAGTTTTATCAATTATTTAATACTTATTTCGAGTCCTTAAATAAACATGAATAATAATAAGTAGTGTTTTTGCCAAGTTAAAATTGATAAATAAGAGATAAATTTACTTACACCAAAAAACAAAGGTAGATACTCAATGACTAATCAAAAGCTTCCTTTAATCACTCAATTAAGAAGAAGAATAAACTGACATTCGTCACAGATTTCCAAAACATTTTCATAGGATGGTTATTTTTTGCGGATATATGGGATCTTACATAAATATTCTACTTATTATAAACTTGAAACATTATCAATACTTAATGAAGGAAGGTGAATGTGAATCTAATGTTGAGGATAGGGTTCTCTTAATTTGAGAATAACCTGGATGACAATTCACATTTTCTTAATTACAAAGGGTTGCAATGTACAGGAAGTGCTTTAATTGTTTTGTTCTCTGAGATTACCTGCATTCAACATGTCAAATATATATAATACAGACATACCCCATCAACAAACTTCCTTGCTCATGTATTATAAAACAATAAACAATTTATGTAAATTTAATGGTAACAATGTTTTATAATTTTTATACAGCAATAATGTATTGGTATTTTACCTCATCAAATTGTCTACCCAACTCGTCTATTTTTCTATCAAATTCACTTGCTAAACACTCGTCTCTATAAAAACATTGTCTTTCTTCATCAGATGTTGGTAGCACTGCTGGCTCTGGATTCCTTCTTTTATGCCCCAATACACTTGTAGCCTTAAAAAAATTAAATGCTTTAAATGACATTCAACAATTCAAAAAGATAAATAACAATTTCTGAATATCAGAAGTTTATCAGCAATTAGCAACACAGAAACCTATCGATTAAGTTTTAATAACTGATTAAATATTTATGGTTTCCAACTACTGGTCGTCTTTAATAATGGTTTTAATTTTAAAAACTCTATATGCTCTTCATATTCAACAGGATAAGGTAACAATTGCTGAAAGTACACAAATGATAAAGAAATTAACACAACCAAATTTGATTAAGTGTCTTGTTGTAAAAATCTTATATTCACTGAATAAATCGTAAGTAATTATTGAGTAACTGAGTGAAAACTATTAACTTACTTGCTGATGTGTTTCAAAAAACTTGTTTCATTGACAATGCCAACCCGCTACTAATGATTACTCATAAAATAACAGGAAAAATGTTTTTGATTTTTTATCATTGCCATCGGTAGTTTTTGTATTTAGTTACAATTAAACATACAGTTAACAATCTTTACTGAGAAATTGGTAAATCTGCATCCAAAACTTGTGTAAACTGTCGGAAATGGGATCGATAACTATGCCTAAACTCCTCACAAAGAGGTACATTAACAGTAATAAATATCCAAATCTTGTAGCTGTTCATGACAAGCTGGTTGTTAATTACTTATTACACTTTTGATATTTCTTGCGACCAGACTTTTTGTTAACTAAAGGTTGTTAAATTGTTAACTTACACTTGGAGGAAACGTTTTCGTCTTACAACATCTTCAGCCTCGTATTTTTGCCGCTAGGAATCGCTGCAGTTGTGCTAAAACAAACATGAATGCAACATATTCTGGATGCCAACCATGACAGACACACTGATATATAACACATCGAACCACCTAATATAACATAAATGTGATGCATTCAAACATTTACTACACAGAGGAACTAAACACAATCAAATATTTAGCTCAAAAAAACGGATATGACAATTATTTAATAGACAAACTACACAGAAAAATACTCAACAAGAACAGTAACAACAATACAAACAACATAAACACGAACACAAACAAATTTATCACCCTCACAAATAAAATAAAACACCAATTCTAAAAAGCTGGATACAATGTAGCTTACAGAACAACAAATAAAAGCCAAACAGCTATCAGACACAGAATTAATAACAATGCCAACACATACAACAACCCAGGAGTATACTAAGTAAAATGCAACAACTGCAATAAGTTCTATATTGGAAAAAGAGGAAGATCTTTAGGCAAAAGATATAAAGAACACAAAAGCGCACTGCATACTACTATTGAATCCACCTTCGCAAATCACCTCCTGGACACTAAACACTCATGCAATAGTATGGAAAATAACATGAGTATCCTCCACACATGCAACAAAGGCCATAAACTAAACGCACTAGAACAGTATGAAATGTACAGAAATAGCAACACACATAAAAATGACATCTTAAATGAACAAACACGACACAGATCACACATACTCTTCCATCACATCCCTTCTAACTTTAAAAAAATGGTACCAAAGAAGCCCAACTGCAACAATCCTAGCGGCAAAAATACGAGGCTGAAGAAGTCGTAAGACGAAAACGTTTCCTCCAAGTGTAAGTTAACAATCTAACAACCTGTCTGGTGTAGTTAACAAAAAGTCTGGTCGCAAGAAATAGCAAAAGTCTAATAAGTAATATTTTCTAGTACATTTTCATATAATTTTATTTTATTATTATCTAGCAGATACTCTTGTGATAAACAAGAAAAAACTATGGGCAATACTAACTTCATAGAGTTCTGGGATGGTTTGGACTAACTAGGTTATAAAGAATTCCAAAAACTACACAAGTTGTTAAGTTTATTGGTCTCAGTATCATTATACAAGCTAGAATATCTTGATCTTCAGCAATGAAGTGTGATCTAAATACCGAATACACACAAAGACTTTTTCTGAAGTTATGGAAATGAGTTTCTTGAAGATAGAACATTGGAGACATATCTTATAGAAGTAATTTAAGAGGTGATATCATACTGTTAAAATTCCATTGCATCAGATGCAGTAACTGTGAACAGTAAATAGTAGTTAGAAAGAAATTATCTTAGTCTCTTGATGTTGGCTATTGTTTGGTCCAAAATGTTGAGAAAAGTCTCACATAGATTTTGTTAGATTCCATGTTGAAAGCGCACGAACCTGTTGATATAATAGGTGTACATGTCAGTTCCTTTGATTTTGTTGTCTTTTGGTGTTGGTATTTCCTACCTACATACTATTATCAGCTTATTCAAGAAGTTCTACTTATTGTAGTAAAACCTCTCATATCCGGAGCCTCTGACATCCGAATCTAATATCGAAATAAAGTAAGTGTCTTTATTCTGCAAAGCGCCTTACCATCGGGCCAGTTCTCTGGTACCAGCAGTGGGCTTTTTGTTTGTTTTTTCCAACAGCAGGTTGTGTTCGAGTCTATATATACAGTATGGCGGAAAAGTGGAAAAAACTTTTCTATATCGCTATACATTACTAACAGTTATAGTCACAAGTATAAATATGGGAAGAAGTGTTTCTGATTTACTAAAAACCATAGACTTCCTAGATGTCACTTTATAGAATGCTACGGTGTGGGATGCAATCAGGTACATAACATTAGTTAAATCATGGTAAGAACTATTGGATCATAAAAAAAATGAGGGGGTTGAAAACGGAAAACCTTGTTAGTGAAACAAATGAAAAATTGTCTATCTTCTTCAAAACCTTTCTGGTTGTAAGTGTTGGCATGAATGAAAGAATGAAAGAGGATGAAGTTTATGAGTTTACTACTAGTGATATTATAGACTTAGTAAGAACACAGCCAGCATCTGCCAATGATGAAAGAAAACAAACGATGACACAAAGTGAAGCTTTCCAGGCATTTGACCAACTGATCAAGTACGCTAAAAAATAAGTCTAAGCAAACAATAGCCGATTGTCTACTCTTTCCGAAGTAGAAGTAACGTATTTCATCAAAGTAACATGTTCAACGAAACAAGCAAGCAATCATTACATCTTTTTCACCAAAACTGACAGTTTATATAGATATGTATATACAGTACAGTATTAAGGAACTAAACTGTACATACAGTTCTAAATTGCTATTAAAATATAATTACAATCTTCAATTTACTTAAAACAATCATACATTTAATTCCAATTGGAATTGTTGTGATTAAGTAGTACTAATATACATCATTACGTAACCCCTCCCATAAACAGATTTTTTGTTATCTTGATCGGGCTGTCGCCATATTGATCCGGATTTGAGAGGTTTTACTGAATATTGTTTCGTCAAGGACTCACTTTACTTATCAGTCTTCCAATAAAATGACTCAATATAAGAGGAATCATATAATGGTGCAGATCAAGAGTTTGCATATAGTCCCTACACTTAACTTTTAATGGTTGGTATTTCAAGACATTAGATTTACCTGGACTAGTACAGCTAAACCCATGGGTTTGTTATCAGTGCTAGGTGAGGTCTGGTTACATATAACACAGTCGTATTCCTTCTTACTGGCCAACACTTGATAAGTCTCCGGCCCCTCCCAGTCCATTCCATCATCATCTGAAATTAATAACATTAGTTATACTC
Source organism: Prosapia bicincta (assembly GCA_036971475.1). Taxonomy (NCBI): domain Eukaryota; kingdom Metazoa; phylum Arthropoda; class Insecta; order Hemiptera; family Cercopidae; genus Prosapia; species Prosapia bicincta. The sequence goes on along the minus strand of JBAIZL010000004.1, from coordinate 5,178,670 downwards.
TTCATGAGAAACATTCAGTAAAATCAAAATTATATTTACATAACAATAACAAACAATCTGAATGAAGTTACAGTATAGAAATAATGAGTCCATTTCCTTTCAGCCTGCCCTAACATTGTAACAATATTATCATATTTGAGTACGTAAGACACAATTTGTACACGATAATTCATAATTCTGTGATGAGGCGCCTTTCGGTCACTTGACCATTGTCGAATCACTGATTACTTTTTCTCAATTTTTCTGGTGTGGATGTTCGGTCTGTCGTTTTGGTAATTGTTGACGTCATACACGTTTCCTCTTGAGTCTTGTGTATAATGTTTTTGAATAGTATGTCTTCTGTATACGTTGTTTGTATATTCATTAAATTGTTGTGTATGTTTTATAAATGTTTTTTGGAAAAAAAAAATGAATGGATTTATTTGATGTTGAGGTTAGGGGATTCTCTGGACTTGGTATACCACTGGTATGATAGTTCCCACCTTCTCAGTTCTGAGGGATTGCAATCAGGGGGGGAGTGATTTAATTATTTTTGTGGTATAGCAGTCATCAAAAGTTGTGATGTTGTAAATCACTCCCCCCTGATTGCAATCCCTCAGAACTGAGAAGGTGGGAACTATCATACCAGTGGTATACCAAGTCCAGAGAATCCCCTAACCTCAACATCAGATAAATCCATTCATCTTTTTTTTTTCCAAATAGCCTTATCTCTTTTCCCCTGACAGACTTATATAAACTATAATCACTCATATGCTCATGGAAACAATATATATATATCTTTAATCTGTGCATCTGTGACATCTGATTTCTACTCTACACAATCTGTGATTACAATTATTTTATTTCATTCTCTCATATTTCTTTTTGTGTTTTCTCTTCGATTGACAAAGACCACTGTGTGGTTGAAATATATCATTGTTTAAGTGCTTTTATGTGTTTCTATTTCAAGACTACAGAGTGGACTCTTACCAAGGTAAGTCTGTCAGTCTCCTAGTCCAAAAAATCTAAATAATCTTTACCAACCAAAACTAACCTAAAATATATATATATATATATATATATATATATATATATATATATATATATATATATATATAAATATAAAATACGTTTTCTTATTTAAAACAACACAGGTTATTCAAATACAAGAATATTTATTATTTTATATCCAAAGCTTTTCGTTGGCAAACAGTACCAACATCATCATGATGTTGTTGATACTGTTTGCCAACGAAAAGCTTTGGATATAAAATAATAAATATTCTTGTATTTGAATAACCTGTGTTGTTTTAATATATATATATATATATATATATATATATATATATATATATATATATATATATATATATATATAGATTTTTTGGACTAGGAGACTGACAGACTTACCTTGGTAATAGGCCACTCTGTAGTCTTGAAATAGAAACACATAAAAGCACTTAACCAATGATATATTTCAACCACACAGTGGTCTTTGTCAATCAAAGAGAAAACACAAAAAGAAATATGAGAGAATGAAATAAAATAACTTCTAAAAATAAAAAAAAATCTTAATAATCTTTACCAACCAAAACTAACCTATAAAAATATATATAATTTCGTAAGCCGAATTTTGAGTGAAAAATTGTGGGAGCATGGAAGGTCATACAGAGCTGGAAGATGCCTCATTTATTGACACGAGGGGGCGGAAAAAATGTAGGTTTTATTCATTTTACAACATTTGTAGAGTTTTAAAGAACTTAAAGCCACCAAATATCTCCTTAACAAATACAATGAAAAACAGCTGAGTATCATTTTCAAATATATCAGCTGAGAAACAGCTGTAGAAATATTATATGATAAACAGCTGAGTACAAATATTTTAACAGTATTAATGTTTTATTAGACATATGAACTTGGGATCAGGTTTAGTTAATGAAGTACATCTTATTGCATTAGATATGTTTGAGAAGTGTATTAAATTAGAAATAATCACAGGCTCTGGAAAAAGAAATATCATATTTTTACCCATAAATAAATTAATATCAACAGATACTAACATGCTATTTCAAACAAAAAGGAACCAATTTAAGACTTACATTTTCAATAACTATAAGTAAGGCTTCAATCGACCAAACCAGTTTTTACACATGATCAAATTTATGTTGCACTAAGTTGAGTAAAATCTCAAGATGGATTTAAGATACATATTGATAATATGATTGGTTGAAAAAAATCAAACTGAAAACACATTCACAAAAATTATAGTTTATGAGGAAATTTTGTTATGAAAAATTTGAATTACATTAAATTAATTTGTATAAAAAAATAGAATGATTATACAAACTTTAAAATTTGTTTCAATATGAATAGGCACATTTGCCCCTACAAGCCCCTAGTTTAATCATAAAAACCTGTACAAACAAAACCAACATTATTTACTTTTTTCTCTTTGCAACAGACTAACCTTGAAGCCTGTGGAGTAATAAAGAATAAGTAATTAATTCCCCAAGTCTGAGCTGAGGGATTGATGGAACCATTCTTCCCACAATCTACACTACTAATTTCTTCAAACTAAATAAAACCACTACTTACAAATATGGGCAATATCCAGTGTGTAATTAGCAGAGGTTTTGTTAAGTTTTATTCAATTAAAAATACAGTAAACTCCCGATAATCCGTGGGCGGATTAACCGGTTTGCGGATTATCCGGGGGTCTGCCATTGTTTTACAAATATCCAATTTTTATTCCAATCAGATTCATTAGTTTTTTTTTTAACCACTCAACGCGGCACAATATCTGGTAAAAACAGCAATCATAAAAAATAAACTAAGCTATCTCAAATAACGCAAGGATAAACGATAACTGTCCTGTTAGACTGAATGAACCAATTCGAGTTGGGAACAGACTACTGTATATAAGAGACAATAACAAAATGCTTGGACGCCCGAAAACCTAATGTGTATCATATGATTGTAAACAAATGTCAGCTAATCTCGGCTATAAATAGTCTAGGACGTGACATACGCATTATCCATGTCTGTCATATACATTATCGATCTTTATGGCTTTGTGACACAAGTAGAAACAAACATTCCGAGTTGAGTGTTGAGTGGTTATTATACTAAAATAAGTAGTAGGTAGTTTAAATTTTTATGCGTTATTTTTATTTCTCTGTCTTTTTTATTGAATTTTAGTTTTTGTCATACCAGTATTTTATCATTTGTATTAGTTGATATTTAATGTAAATTTCCTTTTTTTTTGTTGTAAACCGATAAATAAAACAACATTTCAATGTCTAATACACTGTTTTAATGTCCCAAATAAACATGTATATGGTAGAAATAAAATTTTTGAGATAAAAAAAAGACACAATAATTAGATTTTTTGGACTAGGAGACTGACAGACTTACCTTGGTAAGAGTCCACTCAGTAGTCTTGAAATAGAAACACATAAAAGCACTTAAACAATGATATATTTCAACCACACAGTGGTCTTTGTCAATCGAAGAGAAAACACAAAAAGAAATATGAGAGAATGAAAAAAAAGGATGATTTTTTTTCATTCTCTCATATTTCTTTTTGTGTTTTCTCTTCGATTGACAAAGACCACTGTGTGGTTGAAATATATCATTGTTTAAGTGCTTTTATGTGTTTCTATTTCAAGACTACAGAGTGGACTCTTACCAAGGTAAGTCTGTCAGTCTCCTAGTCCAAAAAATCTAAATAATCTTTACCAACCAAAACTAACACAATAATTAGAGCAAGACGACTCTTCACTGTGCGACAAAATGGTTCTCAAAGAACTTAGATAGCACATTAAAGCTAAATCAATGCTCACAAAAAAAGAGACGAAAGTGACAGATTTTTTTGTTAAAAAGTGGAAGTATTATGTGTAAAGAAAATTACATATGTACATACATACTTACTTTTGACATATACTTATGTACGTATTGTAAATAGTTAGACATATAAATGTAATTGTTATAATCCGTCAAACACATCGACATTTTAAATTATTTTCTGTATTTATTTTGTCCTCTGAAGATTATTTGTGAATTGCATTAACCGGGGTCATTATTTGTGTAACTTATGGTATAATAATCGATTATCGATCGTTTTGCGTATTCTTTGTTCATAGCGGACTATCCGAGGAATTCGTTATCCGGCGTTGCCGGGCCACCCTATTCCACGGATAATCGGGAGTTTACTGTACTGTGCTTTCAAAAACCTAATGCCGAAAAATTCAGTAACAAATTTAACTAATGAAAACAAATAATTTACCTGACTATAAACAATATAATCACATACTATCAAAATTAAATTATATTGTTATAAAACGTTACATATTTTAAAAAAATGTTAAAATGATTAACAAGAAGGTAAGTGAAATACTAAAAAATATGGTTTGCTAAACCCATTAAATTGAAATATGATTACTACATGTCAATTACCACTCAACAATTGGGAGACTAGCTTAATAATAATCTCTTGGAGAAAATGTATTTCTTATAAACTCTACAGCTGTACAAAATATATAAAGAGCACAGTGTCGTAATTATAATACATAAGCAACAATAACCCTGTTATTGCAAATATTTGTAACCTTCTGATGATGCTAACAGTGTTAGCGAAATGTACATCAATTGTATTTAAATATTTGCAGCAAGGGTTATTGTTTATTTATTCTACAGCTGTACTTTAGAGTAGAAGTCGATTACAGTTAAATATCCAACTGCACACCATTAATTAACACGTTGATTGCCATGGCATATTGTTGCATAGCAACTCGTGACCAACAATTTAGACCTAACTTTAGATCATCACACAAGGTTGTCAGGGACGTTCACGGTGTATTTACCCCTATGAGGTGTCTGACACAACCTCTTTGTGTGTTCCTGCAACTTTGTGTCCAGAACATTTTGTAATTTTTTTTCTCACAAGTCTATAATTATTGGGAAACTAGAAGTTCAGAATTACAAGGAAATATTAGAAGGAATAGATTTTATTTACACTTCTTTGTAGAACTATATTACGTTTTAGAATAGTGGTACATTTGATTTGATACTAAAAAGAAATTCATCTATAAAAACTGAACAATTAAAAAATTAGAAACTGAAAACTCTAATTTAAAACATACTTGAATTGAAACAATACAAACATAAATGTAAGAATAATGTTCAGATTATATTTACATTCTAACTATTCAAGAAAATGTATTTTCAAACAGAAAAAGTTACGCCGAAAATTGAAATTATGTATCTATAAAATACGTGAGAGAAATCTGATTATTGTTTAAAAATATCAATAATATTGTAAAAATAGGCTAAATTATATTGTAAATAGGTTAAATTATATATTTATACTCAAATTTATATTGAAAAAATAAATACAAATTTTAAAATTTTAAATTCATTCCGAAGATCGGCCTTGAACGGATAATGTGTACTAAGCCTGACAACGAGATCGACACAGTGCCTTGTAGTATAAATATTTGTCGCTCCAAGACGGTCACCGGTGTCTGACGATATTATAAAATAAACTAGTTTGAATTATTAAAATACACTAGAAGGCAAAATATTATGTTTTGTCATTATTTAAACAAAAAGTACACACAAAAAATTGTGTTTGAGCATTATCAGAAAACTGGCTGGCAGTCAATGTGTTAAATATGTTAATATGTTGAACACCACATGTTGATAATTTTAATTTTTCTGTGCAGTTTCTTTTATAACAAAAAAAATATGCAGTTTGTAACTAGGCAAGCCTACATAGTTTGTTAATCTCTAATTTATATAGTTTGTTTCTCTATTTTTGTAATTTGTCAGCAAATTACTCTTAAGTGTGACAAATTAGCAAGTTCCCTCTGTACTTACACCTGTATTGTAAGGATTTCATTGAGAACTCAGAATTGTTTCAGTGTAAGACAATTATGAATTAATTGACAAACACATTAAAGTTGTACTGGTCGTCCATACCAACCTGTCTTCATTGCCTTCTCCATAAACTGTTTTTGCTTAGAAGCAAATTCTTCAATTAGTTTCTGTTGTCTTTCTTTTGCTTTCCTCCGCCTTTCTCCTCGTTCTCTTTCTTCTCTTTCTTGTCTTTCAGCCTCACCTTCTTCAGGATCTTTAGGCCATAGTCTCTCTCTTGTTTGAATTACATTTTCCCTGTAAAAATATTAAAAACTTTCAAATTTTTTACAATAATTTTGTTTACAAAATATATAAATAATTTTTAAATAACACATATTTAAAATTAAGTATTTTGTAGTGAAAGTAAATTGTTCTTATTTAATTGAAGATTAAATTAATTGAATTTTTCTAGTAAATAAGATAGTTTTAAATTTGCAAAAATATTATGTAATATATTTATTAAAATCAAATCGTTTTCAACTGATAAACAAAATAATTCAAGTAATAAGGGTTGAAGGGTAACTTTTTCTGTTTTATTCCTATAGTTTTTATTATGTTTATGAAAATAAATTTCACTTGAAATAAATAAGTATTGAGTTTCTTTCATTTAAACTTTACGTTTCAAAACTTATCCCCATCTTATCAGTGAGAGACTACAAATGACCAATGAATTATTTTTCAAAAAGTAAAAATATTAAAATTATTATTACTGACCATTTAGGTAAACAAGTTTTACAGAAATTACTACACACTACAATCTTGAAGTCTTCTATCATTAAAACTTACAACTCCAAGGTAGTTGCATAGGTTATTAAATGTACCTAATAGGTGTTTTGAAATTTAGGGATCGGTTTCCCTGAGAGATTAAACTCTTGAACTACAGGCTCAAACCACAATTCGGACTCAAGGATTAACTTTTCAATGATATCCATGAAAATACATGAAATATGGAGACACGATCAGATTTAAGAGCTAGTCTGGGTGACCACAGTTGCTATGGATTGCGAAGGGATTTGATTCTCCTTTGAAGTTCACAGCTGAAATAAAATTTTGTTTGAAACACTTTTCAAAGAGTCTCTATCCACAAAAAACCTGTTTCGATCAACTTACAAGAAACTGACAAGTTCTTAACACCTTGGATATTTTGTTTAACCAATCACGAATATTGTATTATGAGGGCTGAGTCACACAGTAATTAGTCTTTCCTAGCTGATTTTATAACCCAGAGCACTTCTTTTTCACTGGCAAGAGATTCAGGTACCCAGACTCAACGTAGTATATTTGCACAGTGAACAACCGATTTTCAGTAAGAAAAGCCTTAAATGTTTTTCCGAATGTAATCAATCCTACTTTTCTTACCATAATTACTTATCTTGAATAGGCAATTTGAGAATGTGTTCAAACCAACCAGAGCTGGCGTTGAAGCAGCATCCTACTGAACTAGTCCATCCACTGAAGAGAAAATCCTCATTTTTAAAACACCATGACTCACAAGAAGAAAGGTTTAATGAGCTCAAGTGTAATTGCCTCGACTGAGGGCTTACTGAATGAAATCCGTCTATTATCAGACAAACAACAAAGAGCAGTCCAGGACTGGAGACCTATCTATGGAGTGTTAAAGCACTTTTAGATGGCTACAACTCTCCCTTCACTGCTTGACACCTATGATCTAAATCTTCGTAGCGATAGGGGTTAAGATGCCTCAAGGTGAGCCTTGGAGATACAATTCAAATATTCATTAATTTTAAATCCTACCTATTCTCAACTCTTTCAGAAAAAAATGGACAAACTTTGTTGGAAGACCCTTAGAACCCAAATTAACAGGGAAGTAATGTTAAAAGAATAAAGGAACATAAGGATTCATACTTCTTAGATGTACCCATACTTTGAACAAAGAATACAAACTATCTAGCAACTACCAGACCTTGTTTTCTAATAACACTACTACCATTTAAAATAAGCTACAGTTTTATTTATAACAAATACCAGCTTGAGGTTATATCTGCTGAAGAAGACTTTGCTAATCCATACTACTTCATATCATCTATATAGTGTTATTCTCCAAACTAAGTAAGAGCTACTTTTTATCTGACAAAATTCTATCATTGTTTTTTTTTCTGAATAATTAATTTACCTGCACAAAGCATCCAATTGCATTATCCTCCTCAGCACCTTGTCCACAAAAAAGGGACCATCTCCTATCCTGGAATTTGGGTCTGACTCAGGCTCATCAGGATTGAAAGAGTCAGGTGTCCCCGATAAATGAGAATGAAGTTTCAACAGTAAAGAAATTATGCTCTCATTTGTTTCAATGTTTTTATCCTGATTTGACGTCCAAGGAGAATAAGGGAAATTTATTTCTTCATTCTGAAAAACAGATAAATACATTTAAATAACACTTATATGTACATATACATAACATATGATTTTTAGCAAAAAATTTACCTCCTTATTTGGAAAACTAGCTCATCAAATAAACAATTAACTATGATATAAAACACACACACACACACGCGCGCGCATGTGCAATAATCATTGGAAGGAATTGTAATCCTTTTTCTTGTTAGATATATACACATACTTAAATATATTATTTTTACATAATTAATATTAATAATATAACATCACTCATTTCCCCCTGAAGGTGCTAAAACATTAATTAGCATGTATTTTGCATTTGAAAGAATTTCGTTTTTTTTTAAATAACAAACAATATTAGATCATTCATTACATATTTCTGTATCAAAAATTAAAGTTTTCCAGTGTTACAAATGAAAAAGTCTTTGAAACAATGCCATCACTCAAAGTGTCAGTAAATGAAAAAATTGACGAGGCTATACTTTTATGGTTTATACAAGAGAGTCAGTAAGGAGTTCATATTAGAGGGCCATTAATACAGGGTGTCTAGTAAAATAGCTTGAAGAAATTCCCTGAGTTTTTCCTGACTTTTCCTCTTTTAGATGTCTATAGAAAGCCCAGTTTACATTGGGCCTATCCATTGATATCTGAAGGATCTTGGATAAATCCAGACTTTGAACACCTTTTAAGAACGAATTGAGTAACTCTTTTGCTTTTGTGTATATAAGGAACACAGAACCAAAATATTGAGCTTTCACTTCATCCGTCTCTGCATCCCAATACCTAACACTCAAATCCATTTGGGCTCTTTGTGATATTTTGTTTAAACTTTCATCAAAGCCAATTACATAGTTAGAATTTGAATTTAATGATGTCAGTAACAGGTTTTTAAAATAATTTGATAAACCGAATACAACACTATAGGAAATTTTATCTTTCCGCAATCTCATGTTCTGTGCAATGGTGCTATCAGGGAACATCCTTGGAAAGAGGCACACACTACCTTCTGCATTGCGTAAAGAAGTGTTGCATTACTAAATTCAAGCACCATATAACCTCTGCTTCGGTCACTTTATCTTTCAGTTTATATTTATCCTAAGGAAGGAGGGGAGGTAATGACGACATCTGCATGACGCGATTGCCCGCTACGTCAATGAAAACCGGAACCTTCCATGTTGAAATAAACAGTGTAAAAATAATCACCGTCAAATAAAACACATACTATCACGAGTCTAGACAAATAGCTGGCTACGAATGTTTACACAGCATTCTGTGTGGTCAGAAACAGACTGAGTTATCTGTTATCCCCACCCGTCCATATGATAACAGAACCACTGCGCACCCTAAGGCCACGGTCCAGGCTAAAACTTCCCAGCTGTACCAACTCGACACATTTAATATTTATTGACATAAGTCCTGAAGTCATAGCAATGGGCTTATCAAATAAATAATGGACATCTAAATAAAGAAGTGTTATTTCCTGACTGCCCTGCCCCTAAACCGCTGGCTTACAATACCAAATATTCGAGAACAATGGCCACTAGTTTTGTTTCTAATCAAAATAAATATTTTCCCGATTTTTTAAAATTTTCCCTGACTTTTCCCTGAATTTTCCAGTATCTTAAAATTCCCTGACTTTTCCAGGTCTTCCCGGTTTTCCCTGTCACTAGACACCCTGTAATACAAGAAAAGGCATTACAGTTAAACAAATTACTGAATGGTGATTTGGAATTTACTGCTAGTGAATAGATGGTGGGATAGTTAGAAGAGAAGGCACGGCATTAGACAATTAACGGTAAGCGGGGGGGGGGGGGAGGTAAGTTATCAGCTGATAATCTTGCTCCAAAAGAATATTTAGACGAATTCACAGATTTGATTTCGTCTGAAAATTACCCCAGCAAGTGTATAATGCGGACGAGACTGGATTGAATTCATAGCCCTTCCCAATAAAATTGTAGCTTCTATAAAGGAATCTTCTGCTCCAGACTTTAAAACGAGCAAACAGCGTCTCACAGTTTTAGCTTGCAGTAACGCCGCAGGAACAAATAAGCTACCATTAATGGTGATTAGAAAATCCGCCAAGCCACAAGGCCTAAAAATATGAACTTGAATCCTCTCCCTGTTCATTACAGAAATCAATGTAAGGCGTGGATGACTGGTAATATTTTCAGGGAGTGGTTCAAAAATGAATTTGTTCCTTCAGTAACAAAATTTAATGGAAAAAATATCAAAAGCTCTACTTTTGATAGACAATGCTTCTTCACATCCTTCAAACATGCAGTTGGTAGGTGGTATTGTAAAGACATAAAAGTAATTTTTCTCCCTCCTAACGTGACATCACTGCTTCAGCCTATTGGATTAAGGTGTATTGTAGAACATGAAACTTAGCTACTGAAAAACGTTTCTGCAAACAATAATTGAAGAAGATTGTTCTCTTTCTATTCCAGAAAAACTTAAGTCGATTACAATAAAGGATGTAATTTACGGGGTAGCTGAATCCTGAAATAATATCAGTAACACTTTACTGCAGAAATATTGGAAGAAACTCTGGCCTAGCCTCAAGCTTGTGGAAACACCACTTAGAACCCGGGACGATGAAACTGAGCTCCTCCCACTCATTCAAAGAGTACCAGGATGTGAAGATGCTGAAGAAGTTGCCTGGAAGAGGGGACAGCACTAGATAACAATGAAGAATATACCAAGCATGACATGGTGTCTGTGGTCCAGGGTCAATACAATGACAGTGTAGCAAATAGTGATAGTGAGAAAAAAGATGCCTCTATGATTGCTGTTACTCATGCCAATGATGCCGCCGCTCTCAACATTGCGTTGCTTTATGTAGAACAACTTGCAGTTGCAACACCCAATGACATTATGCTAATGCAACTGTGACACAACATCACATCCTCGGGAAAGTTGACGTCTCTTCGACACATGAAGATTACTGATTTTAAGTGAAACATATAGTTAAGTGTTTGTATTTTTATTTTACTGTCAATAAATTCTATGTTAATGAGGTGATACAGTAGTACAGTATAGACCTTCGTATTATGCTTTTACAGTATCAATTCCAATACATTGCACATATCAGTCCTGTTTTACATAAGTAGCAAACTTTCTGTACATACTTCATTAAATTTTAGATACTTTTTTAAAATTTGGTTTTCATCCAATCATGTTCGGATTTTGCGGAGGTTTTGATGTCTGGGGTTCGGATTCGAGAGGTTTTACTGTATTTATATATATGAAACATTTTTATAAACAAAAAAATACGGCATTCAATTTTAATTTATACATTTATTTCAAGTTGAAGCTTTTTGTCGATGAACATTATCTAAATTTCCAAAACTAATTTAGTACCCTATAGTTCTGTAACTACATAAGGACAGTAACTTGAAAGTTAAGAAACTAAGCACAAGAATGAAATTTTTATTTCCATAAAAAAATTAGTGAATTGTAGGTGACAAAACTTATATATTTTTAAAAAATATTTCAGTATTTATATCTTAACCTAAACAATGCAGGTTTTTACCGATTGATTTCTTCGTTTATAAGGTAGAGCCTGATGAAGTGGCTGTACTACTAGAGTACCGGAACTTGTACCAGGCAAAGCAACTTGTTGATTCGAAGACGTAGAGGCTTGAGGTTGATTAAAACTTGAAGCTGAGGCAACTTCATTCCCTGCCAAGACTGCTCGAGGCTGAGTTGAAGCAGGAAGAGCTTCCATCGTGGATGGACCACCTGTCAAATAAAAGTGAAAATAATTAACATGGCAACAAAATTTAAATTAAACTTATACATTAAGAGTACATTGTAATTATTCAAATCATTTGACGGTATCAGAAGTATTTTATACGTTCTTAATTCAGGTCAAATTCTAAAAATAAAACTTTCAACAAAATTTCTTCAAGTTATTCACTTGAAGTATTATGTGTATATAACTCTGCGCATTGTAATTACAACTAAAGAACTTAAAAGCATTTAAGAATTTGTGATTGTTTATATAAATAGTCTATTCCTGAAAGTAGTTTAAACACAAATTAATAATGCAGTGGATAAAAAAACATAGACGTTGCAAAGCTGGTGAGCTCAACATGTTGAGTGCGGCGGGCAAGCATGAGCGCCCGTAGTGGTAGCCCCGCTCCACTTATCAATTCACTGGTTCATTGTGAGGTTAGCCATTGGTGGAAAATTTTGTGTCTGATTCTGAGAATGAAGATGAACCACCCCCAGATGAACCTCAAATGAATCAACTACTAGTACTTCAAATAGCAATTGGGTTAGAGTATATCCTCCAGAACCACTGGTTGATTTGGAAAGTGAATTTAGGGTGCACTAGAAATAGTGAGCCTATCAAATATTTTTAAAATTTTCTTCACCGAGTACATATTGTCTTTGATGACAAGAGAAACAAACGTGCATGCCCCCAAAAAAAAAATTGCCAACAAGAGGAATTCGGGGAATTTGGGTATTTATCTTAATTTAGTATCTCAACTTTCGTATATTATGGATTTCAAATATTTTTACAATGGTGATGTAAGATTAACTGGAAAGGAAGGAACATTTTCAAGTAAAATTAGTGTTTTCTATTCATCAACATTTTTTTATAAGCTTGAATATGATTTGGTAAGTTTCTGGTTTACATAATTTTATTCTTTTGGTTATTGTGAACATTTTGCTATATAATATGTTATATTTCAAAGGTATTTTCTATTCAATTAAATATAAAATCCTGCGCATCACCAATAAAACACCTAGCACTACAGAGTGTTATTACCAGCACTGGTACGAACTTTAAGGGATCAATGACGGGATAATTCTTTGCATTTATATACCTGGAACATACATTCAGAATCATATTCCTCAATATGTTTGTGACATTAGTTCATGATGCCTTAAAAACCTCATGACAAAGAAATAAAGAACTGAAAGGCATAACAAGAATCCTTAAAAATAATTCTGGGAATAAAATCCCAGAATTCCCAGCTTCTCTTATCATGACATTTTGGTTGACTTCCAAAATTTATATAACTTGGATAACATACTTATGGTGAGGCCTTTTATTCGAAATCCAAGGAAATTTTTAAATTGTTACAGTTTTGGTAATTTGAGTTTAGCATGTAAAAAGCATGACTTATGTACCCAATGTCTTCTTAAAGGAGTTGCAGAAGTGATGATTACCATAATGACATAAACTGTATAAATCTTTTCTTGTATAACCACATTTTATAAAACCAATTCTATACATATACCAAGGCATAACTGGAAGTTTTATTGCTTGAAATAAATAAATTGTATTCTAAACAAATGTTTACATTTGTATTTCACACAACAATCAACAAAAACAACTAATAATTGCTATATAAAAAATAGTTAGCACAAGGACTGCCTCCAGATTTTACTTCTACTAACCTGTTGTAGAAGGTTTGACTTTACAATTGTAGAGTTGTATACAATACTACTTTGTGCACAAGAAGAATTAGAGGTAGAAAGGACGGTACCTCAATCTAACTAGCCACAATAAAGTTTAAGTGTAACTTTTCAACATTTCTGAATTATTTGGAGAAGGAGAAGGGTTAAACAGATTGCTAAAGTGCTTGTGCTTGCTAATGGTATAGCGTTAAGTATCAATATCTGAAACTGATCAACCAAATTTGGCTGGGAGTTGATGTAATTGGTAGCTCTCTAGAAGTCATCTGCAGTTAGCTAGCTGCTACAGTTCTTCAGTCGCTCAAAGTCCTTATTATCACTGCTAAGCTAGAAGTCAAAGGAATGTGAAGCTAGTGTAAGGTGAGTACCTTGGTAAAATAGCATTTCAGAAATCTGTAATAACTATACTTAATACTCCATAATTTAATATGTTATCTAGATAACTATATTTTTGTTGATACTCATTTTAAGTGAAAGTACAACATAGCTATTATTATAAGAGGCATTTAAAAGGTGTTAATCTTAGATGCTATAAGATCACAGGACTAACTTAGTGTGTGAGTAAAGAAAATTAAAGAGTCGTTTGTGCAGTGTTACATCCTATTCCTAAAAAGAATCAAAGAGTTGTTTGAGCAGTGTCGCATCCTATTCTTAAAGAGAATCAAATAGTTGTTTGTGCTTTGTCGCATCCTATTCCTAAAAAGAATCAAATAGTTATTTGTGCAGTGTCGCATCCTATTCCTAAAGAGAATCAAATAGTTGTTTGTGCTTTATCGCATCCTATTCCTAAAGAGAATCAAAGAGTTGTTTGTGCAGTGTCGCATCTTATTCCTAGAGAGAATCAAAAAGTTGTTTGTGGAGTGTCACATCCTATTCCTAAAGAGAATCAAAAAGTTGTTTGTGGAGTGTCACATCCTATTCCTAAAGAAAATCAAAGAGTTGTTTGTGCAGTGCCGCATCTTATTCCTAGAGAGAATCAGAATCATTTGTGCAGTATCGCATCCTATTCCTAAAGAGAATCAAAAAGTTGTTTGTGCAGTGTCGCATCCTATTCCTAAAGAGAATCAAAAAGTTGTTTGTGGAGTGTCACATCCTATTCCTAAAGAGAATCAAATAGTTATTTGTGCAGTGTCGCATCCTATTCCTAAAGAAAATCAAAGAGTTGTTTGTGCAGTGCCACATCTTATTCCTAGAGAGAATCAGAGTCATTTGTGCAGTATCGCATCCTATTCCTAAAGAGAATCAAAGAGTAGTTTGTCAGTGTCACATCCTATTCCTGAAGAGAATCTAAGAGTCACTTGATATTGTCATATCCTATTCCTAATACATTCATCATATAGAGAGTTACTTTATATACACATTTCATCTAGATATATGAATTTGCATTCATATAATCTATTTGTATAGATAAAGATAATAAAGTAATTACTAAACTAAGGAAAAGTGAACAGCAAAGCGCATGAGGTAATCACAATACACACAGAACTAATAATCTGTTAACCAAGCATTATCAACATAACATTCTTTAACCTTCAGCCCATCTCCATCTGCAGTATGTCTAATGTGAGACACACTATTTTTTAAAACTAATTATATAAGCACTAGTGCTGTTATAGTATGGAAAAGGGACTATGTAACAGATTCAGTAGCATACAAATAGAGTGAATTTAATGGGAATTGACAATCATTCTTGATACAAGGGGAAAGAAAGAATATATATTACACCATAACCGCCAAGAGATCTGCAAAAGCTCAGTCAAGTGACAGTGTCTAATTCAATACATTGCCACAACAATGGTTATACATTGCGCTAATGTTATATCACAATTTGAAGGCGAGTTGTTGTCCACAATAAATCCTTAACCAGTATAAAGACTGATCTCAAAATGTAGTTTAAAAAAACCACTAATTTGAACTACTTTATTGTTATCAGTGATACTTCATTCAACTTCAAACATTCTCATAATTTTTTTCAAACACTTTTCTTTTGCATAGTTGTATCCAACTTACTAATAGCAGGTCTAGTTGTTTTACGAAATGAATGCCCTTGCACCACTACCCACGAATGTGGAGGTGGCATGCCTTCTAATGCAGGCAGAGGAACACTCCCACAAACTGCAACTTGCTGCTCCATACTTAATTCCAATGCGGGAGATTTACTCCTACGCCTTCTTGTAGACACTTTGGTCCATTCGTCATCACCTACAAGACATGTCAGAATTGTAGGTTGACCAATACAGGAAGAGCATTTTATATAATTAAAATGCTATAAAACTGAAGTACGAGGTCTGTCGAAAGTATCCATTTTATCATTAGCATCAATTCTTTCAAAATTTGCCTTTCTATGTAACTAATGTACTTTTGTTCATTACTAAGTTTTGTAATAATCGAATTTTCAAGAATGAAGTTTAGCGTGATTTAACAACTGTAGATAGAGAGACCAAATGCTGGGATTTTAAAACTTGAAACTAACACACCTCGTATGTGTCAATTCATTGCATCTCCCCTCAGACAGGATCTGTATGAAAAATACTTTAATCCTCCAAACTACTGACATACAGCCACACTTTCAGAAAGTTTATATTTCCAATACCTCCCTGAAGACTACGATTAAATTCACAAGCTTAAATCAAAGCATTGTTTACACAAATTAGTCACAAGTATTCTCACTTTATGATCAGAAAGAGATGAATAATAACACAATACACAATAAGGTTTGCAGACTGAAAAAAACCAAACCTACAATCAGTGAAAGAAAAGAAATTGTTTACCAATAATTTGTAACAAATTAGTAAATAAAACCCAAACAGTAATTGCAATATATGTAGTTTTACTGATAATGTTTCAGCAACAACTGTTTTCACTTTGAGTAAATAAAAAATTAATGGAACAGAAGATCAATTACACAGTAGTTTGCAAACACAAACACTGTATATATAATTGTGCTCATGGAAACAAACAAATTGTAATATAGTGTTATATTTTGACCTATGAATATGGCAACATTGTAACTCAAAAATTTTAGATCAATAAAATGTATTTTTTTAAAAACCACTTGTTTTTTTTATATTATATTTTCTCTAAAGAAAAATCAACAAGAGATGTTTTCATAAATCATTTAAAATGCTGCTTTCACATTTCAACCATAAAAAAAATTTAAATACATTTAAAAAAACTGCATTTTACCATTAAAAAAATGCATGTCAGCACATGAAACGCATGAATGACATCTATAGATACTTTGCCAACAGACCTCATACACTTTAGTAAACTATCTAATGAAATTAAAACTATGTTAAAGAAAATTGCTCAATAAAAAACAGAATTTTAACTTACTATCAGAACTATCAAATGGATTTCTACTAGATTCTTCATCAGCGAGATTAACAGAATGTATTTCCATACGCAAGTTGTTAGATAGCCAATCGGACTCATACCATCCAACAAAGTCCATGTCTTTTACATACCTAGGTTCGGAATTTGCAGTGGAGCATACCTGTTTAAAGATTAAACGATATAATTCCAATTTATCTTCAATACTTATTTGGAGCGCTCAAATAAACGTGTAAAGCCTAGGTTTACCTGAGAAAGCTGGTCGTCAGGATCAGTTACAGATATGGCCATTTCCAATAAATACACAATTAAAGCCATCACTTGTTCAGACACAGTGTGATCTGTCACAGCCTTATACAATACAATCCACACCAAGGAATGGAAGACCCGTGATTTAAGTACTTTTCTCGGGTCTTGATAAGCAGCATGAACAGGACCTGGAGGACGGAATGGAGGCCATGCTGTTGTTCCACTTTTTAGCTTCCCACACTGCTGTACACTAAAAAAAAGTTAAAATCGTATTTTTAATAGTACTAGTTAATTCTGAGCATATAAGTAGGCTTCTAATGTTTTCCGGTTTATCTATAACAACACTAATCATATTTCTGCTTAAGAAGGAATCCCATCTGTGTTCTGGACTGTTAGAAACTTTACTGGTGAACACTGCCGTTGTTAAAGACTACAAATTATTTTGTAGATGGGATGATTTTGAATAATGAAGATAATGATTATATAGCAGGATATATGAAACAAAAACATGACAGATTAGAATAGACAGAAATACAGATTAGCAAAAGATTAGAATAGAAACAGATTAGCATGACAGAAATAAAATAATATGAATGATTGTAAGGAGAGAAAATAAATAAAATTAAAGAGATAATAAATATAGAAATAGGCTTTGATACAAATAGTAATATAGAAAAAGATATTTTACTAGAGCGAGAACCTCTAAAGAAAATTAATTCTTTTATTTATTTGAGAGTGAGTTACATGATTGTATAAAGAATTAAATTTAGAAAAAACTTTGAAAAAGAATTAATATGTGTAAAAAATTTTATATTTGACAAGACAACACCAAAAATAAAAATAGGTTATGATTTATAGATTTTGTATTTGTTCGAACATTTTACATAAGAAGGGAAACCATAGAAAAGAGTGGGTCAGAATGCAGATTAGAGGCATAGAGTTTATTATTGCTATAAAGAGAAACCATGGTACAGAACTAAGACTTTTTTGTTCAGAGAAAAAATACAACAAAAAGGTTAAAATAGATAAGGTCGTGTAGGTAATGTATATATACAAATTGTAAAACTTGACCAAGAGGAAAAGGAAGAAAGCATAAACAAGAGGATAGAAATTGACAAGTTTAACAAATCTGACACCAGTAGAAACTGAAATGAGTGAAATAGAGATTTAGACACAGATAATGCTAATTAAAAAAACAAATTAGAGAAATAATAAAATAAAATGAAAACAAAAATCACTGCTACAAATTTACGAAAATGTAAATAAGAATCTGATAATAACTCAGTCAAAGAAGGAGGGGGTTACCTTCTTTATAGCTCCCTGTAACTATTGGCCTGTTATTAAGGTATATAGGTAGAATAAATAAAAACTGTATTTACACTGGGAGGTATTGACTTAGAATATGCGTGTTTTAGAACTGACTATAATTCATTCATACAATGAAAGCCAATGTATTTTACAAAATTATAACAAAAGTATTATTAATTTATAACTTTACATCAGTTTATGACTATCTGAACTTTAATGTTTTGTAAATTTGTAAAAACTTACTGAGACAGAACATTTTAAATCGCTTCGTGGCGATCTCCATCAGATATGGAGCAATTGAAAATACCTCAGTGAGTTTTTACAAAAAATTAAAGTTTGAATAGTCATAAACTAATGTAAAGTTATTAATCAAGTTTCACCGAACGTAATAGACTACAGAAATTCGAGAGAAAGGTATTGTACAGTACAATGTTTGTTTACACTCTGACTATTACCAAGTTACTAAATTTAGTACTATTTCTATTTCATTTCAAATTATACAAAAATGAGGTAAATTTAAGATTACAACAACAAAATAATATAAAGAATTGATGTGTTGTTTCATACTCATTTATCTATTTATAGGCTGATAAATCTAATTATGGTCATAAAGGGATTAAATATTAATAGAAACTGATTTTCCAAATAACTTTTCTAATTTATTAAATTGTAACTTACTATTCAGTGTATCTATCCATTGATGTTTGAAAGTCTCTACGGTGGACAGCTCTTAGCAGTACATGTATAGGGTCGTAAAGTTCTTCCCAGACATGACCTTTAGGTACATACATTCCTTGTTGCATGTTACCACTAGCCTCTAGATTTGGCGCTTTATAGTCAGCAACCTGAGGGAATAGATGCATGTATCTAACTCTAAACCTGCTACTATAGCTTTAAATTAGCTGACTTGCATTTCAGATAACCAAAATTAATATGCACTCACTGAAGTGAAAAATAGGTTAGGTGCTTGATAATTTAGGTTATATAAAATATGCTGAATAAAAATACATTAAACATTAGGAAATCAGAATAGATATTTAAATTATTAGATTTACTCATTTAACGTAACTAATATTTCAAGTTCAAAAATATCTCTACCTTTTCTACTCATTAAATTAAAAATTTTTCAAGGCTTTTATTTCTGATTATGTTTTGAACTTGTATTGTGTTTGGTATATTTTGTTTTACTATTCAAGACAAAAACTAACTTGAATTGTTAATTAAATTATGAATTTAGTTTTGGCACGCAGGTTTGTTTTAATTTTATATAATAGTGAACATTACTTTTACTGGCTAGAAATATTTACTAAAATATTAACATTGGCAGAATTGTTTTAAACACTAGTTTAAAGAATATTATAGCTATATTACACCAGTGATAAAATAAATAAACTGTTCATTGGAACAGATAAATGGCAGTGTTGGTCATAATTTTACAGTATTACTATCAAAATAAACTTTAAAATTGTGTTATTTTTTTCTGTTTTGATAAGTATAAATCACTTAATAAGAACTAACACTCTACTTTTAAAACTAATATATTTTGTAAAATTGGCTGCAATTTTACCGTCTTTGATAAGCACAGAAAATGCTCCTGCCCATTCTTTATTTCTCTGTTGATTCATTATAATATTATGAGTACAGAATTAACTAACTTAAAACCTTCTAACAATCAGTATTGCTAACGTGGAGCGAGATTAAGAGCTGTGAATTTGGAGACAGAAGCTACTGAAATAGATTTCACCTTGAGAATCACTAATATGTAAGGTCTCTAATGTGGAGAAGAACGGTACTGAGCATGCACCTCACTTATACTTCAAGTCTCAGTTTCACTAGACAGTGTGAAAAGAGACACTAACTTGAAGAATTGGTAAAAGATCTATCACTGGCAGAAATTACAACTAACCTACAACTCTGCAATCTGGTGCATAGTTTACAAGAGACAAAGAGAGATCAGGAAACTCAAAAGTCAGCTTTTGAGATGGAAACTGTCAAAATGTGATACTAATATTAAACCTTATAATAATTAGTTTAATAACAGCTTTTGAGATGGAAACTGTCTAAGAGGATGTATTACTAATTTTAAACCTTGTAATAACTTTAAATCTACTAATAAATAAAATTTAAAAAAATAATTTTAAACCTGCAAGCAATCAAGTATCATAACTTTAAACCTGCTAAAAATAAGTTGTATGCATGACCACAAAGGCAGTTCACCTGGAACTAGTAACTGACTTATCTACGGACGCTTTCTAACTTTAAACTTGATAGCAATCAAGTTTCCTAGCTTTAAACCTGCTAAAAATAAGTAATTTTAAACCTGCTAGCAATCAGGATTGCTAACTTTAAACCTGCTAAAAATCAATATATATCAGGGTAATCTGTATTTTCATTATTCCATGACAGAGTAAAAGTTTATGAAGTCATACAAACTTTTATTGAAATAAACAGCTCTATTCTTTTTCTGCTAAATATAAATTTTCAAGGGTTATTTTCCAGTTGGAAGGTGATGGAATCTGTCCTTAATTTCCTAAATTACATTTTATTACAATAATAGGATCAAACTTAATAAATTGAGCTATAGATTTGACATATTTTAATTCTTTAACTAGACACTGAGGTGAAAGGGGAATTTTCAACGTTCTATGAATCATACTATTAAATGCCGCTATAGATTTTGTGTTAATAATACATAACAAAATTTTCAACGCTAGATTTAATTAAATCAAACTCACCAAGTATGTTGTCAACATACCGTAACCAAACTCTAGGAAAATATGTTAAACTTTTTTCTAATTCTCTTTCAAATTCACTCATGAAAAGTTCACAATTTTCCATCGCTGTAGCAACTACTTCTAGATAATACTCATTATAAAATTGAAAATTTTGCGTCATGCAAAATTCAGCAAGTTTGGAAAGTTCCATAACTTTCTGTTGTTGCACATTGATTAGGCCTAAACATTCTTAAAATTTTTTTTTTTTTTAATTTATTTATTATAAACTGCAACTAAGATGAATCCTATCTAGCAGCTTGCTTTCTGATGGAGATTACAATGTTCGTCTTGTTCCAATGAACGAGACTGACTTAATGTTGCTCTGGAATCAAGTCCAAAGGTTAAGTGCGCTTAAGTCTACGCACTGGTATCCTGTGAGCTAGTCGCATAGCTGCAGGGTTCGTATGTTCCTGGAGCCGCCCGAAGTGATTCACTGCTGCAGTGGCGGCCTCCTCTCTCACGCTCTTCATCTTGAGATCCCTAAGTATATAATAGTTACAGACGTACCATGGAGCTTCCACTATAGCTCTCAACACTTTATTTTGCAAGCGTTCTATTACTTGTAAATTGCTGCTCTTGGTGCATCCCTAAAGTGGTAACCTGTATGTCCATACTGGCTTTAGCACTTGCTTATAAACAAGGAGTTTATTGTAGGGTCTTAACTCTGAATACCGGTTCATAAGCCATGCTAGTCTTCTGTATCTTACATCTAGTTCATCTCTTTTTTCTTCACATGAGATTTCCAGTTCAATTTAGCGTCCAATGTTAAACCTAGGTATTTCACCTCCTTACAATTAGGAACAACCCGGCTATTTATTATGAGGTCAGTTTTGCTCTCTGCCTTATTGATAAAAATAATATGAGCAGATTTATTTTCATTAAGTTTTATGCTCCACTGCCTAGTCCACTCAGTAACACTATTCAGGGTGATCTGCAATTTAGCTGTTGTGTCAGCCTCATTTTGTGCAACAGACAGGATAGCTGTGTCATCTGCAAACGTCACCATAATTGTATTCCCATTTACAGGTATGTCCCTTGAATACAAGAGGTACAATACCGGTCCAAGGACACTACCCTGAGGCACCCCAGCAACAATATTCCTGAAACCAGAGTACTACCTACCCTGCTTGATGCGGAAGATTCTGTCCGCCAGATAAGACTTTAGTATTTGCCAGAATTCTTCTGGAAGTTCTCGATGAATTTTATATAGTAAGCCACCGTGCCAAACACGATCAAATGCCTGGGAAACATCGAGGAAGACACCTGAGCATACCTATCTTTTAAAATGATAAAATTTCTAATATAGATGTACTAGGATGTAAATTGTCCATATCCTATTTTAATATGACAAATTCTAAAGCTAATTATTTTGAATCAGTAAGTGTTGCTACTATAAACTCTAACTTACTACTAAGGTCATAAAATTGTGAGTTTTGTGTACATTTTTTTATTTATATCTAATACCTTGTCCCTTTTGTAAAATTTTTTTCACTAACATAAAACTAAAATTAATTAATGAATTAATATTTGAAAAAAAAACTGTATTAACATCAATTATCATCCACTACACGTTAGAAAAAATGTATTTTAATTTGATTTCTACAAATAAAAAGTATTTGAATAACAATTGAAATTTTGAACAAGATATGTATAAAGAGAGAGTGAACTAATAGAAGGAATCAGTCGCATCAGTACTTACTTCTGCCAGGACTGTTTCGAAGTCCCTACTCTGAGCAGTGCCACATCTCTCAGGCATGAGCTCCATCAGTTGACTATGTGTCTTATCACTCATGCACAGCAGAGTCACCATTTCCAACTGTGAAAGAACACTCTGGCTGGCACCTACATTTACAAACATTGTACGTCCATGATAAAGTATGTGAAGACTGGTTAACACTTGTATTAATAAAATTAGTTTCAATTAATTATGCTTTTTATTGTGTTTTGTTTTTCAACTGGTGACATTAAATTTACAAATTGGCTAGTGGCTTGTGTAATAGTCAGCAAACACTATTTGAATAAATATATTATTACCATATTACAATAAAATAGTAAAATATGTTACAAATACGGTTGAAATTATAGACAAAAGTTTCCACATTTGTGTTAATTATTGGTAACAGACTTCTCAAAATCAAACAATTTTAAACTAGAACAAGTTGTCCATAATATCTTACCAAGATTTGTCCTAAGACTAATGAGACAAGCTAGAAACATAAGACAGCTCTCTAACATTGGGGTGTCAACCTCAGCATCTAAGTATGAATTTCCAGAGGCTGAGGTGGTTGAAAGACTTAACCAATCATTTACATGAAACCTATAACAAATTAAAAATTGGATTTATTGTAAAAGCAGTTAGACATTTTTAAATATTAATATTAAAGTCGTACAATCATAATGTAAACAGTCATTTATTTCTAAATAATTATTTTAAAAATTCATTTGTGAATTAAAATGGTTCTTTTAAAGGTGATAAGTCAATTTTGTAAAGGATTACAGCTACATATAAGACGAACCCATTGCTGATTGCTGACTTTTATGGTTCATCAATTATTTGCTGCAGACGGTATTGTGCGTCATCAATATTCAGTTGTTCAATGTTTAATCTGCTTGACTCTCATTAGTGTGTTATCATCTCTATGCTTCAGACGAGCTCGTAAAACGCATTTCTCATGAGTTGGCGACAGTTTTTGCCTTTCAAAACTTTCACCATAAAGAAAGAAATTTATATTTGTCCCTGGAGTAACATGACAAATTAGGCTGAACTTTTATTGCTATCCTAATGGCTTCTTGTAATGAACTTATCAGGTGCCATTTACATTTCGCTCTAGTTCTTAGTCGTCTTTATCGTTCATTTACATCTTAGTTGTGTGCAATCGTACAAGCTGGTCACATGCTATTAAATAGTGTGCATGATATCGATGGTACAATGGTGTTTTTTTGCAATTGTGTCCAGTTTCTCTAATGTAATTAGTGTAAATATATTTTTAAAATGATTTTTTTATGCAATTGTCGATTGAACTATTGTATGAGTATAAGGGTGAGCCAAGAATCAACAAATAAGGATCAGACCATGCATAATATTATATTATGAATTTATTTATTTATTTTACATATGTATTATTTTAAAGATGAACAATTATTATTTTTATTATTACTTTGAATGAATAATTAGCATTAGCTTTAGCTTTTCAAAACAAAAGTCCCATGAGTCTCTATTCGAAAACAAGAACATCCTGACCAATTGAAAGTCTTATTTTGGAAGACTCAAGAACAAAGTATAAAGTCGATACTCAGAGCGCATAACATTGACAAAAATATTAAATTGAGTATTTTGGACACTTCTTGCCCAACAAATCGGGAAAGAGGATTCCATGGCCAATGTACTTAAACAAAGAAGAGCAAGGGCTCATCTGCTGCTTGGAATGGCTGTGTCTCCAGGAGGATCCAGATTATGTGCCTTTCTCGATTAATGAACTAAATATCTGTATATCAAAACTGAAAAGTTTAGCACTGGGTTAGGATGACATACATAATGAAATGCTGAAACATTGCTCTCCAGAAATAATGACAAGAATAACAATCCCTTTTAACACGATTTGCAAAAATGGAAATATTCCACAAAAATGGAGAACTGCAAAAATTCTTCTTCTACAAAGACCGGGAAAGGATGAGTTCAAAGTGGAGTCTTAAAGACCTATTGCGGTCATATCATGTCTTGGGAATGTCTAGAGTGCCTTTTCCATAACCAATTATCAAGGAGACTCGAGAAGAACCGTCTATTAGATGCATTCAAATTTGGATTTTGGAAACAAAGAAGTATTACTGCTTTGCTATACTTCACGGATTGCGTTTATAGAGGATTAATAAGAAAACCACCAACAGTCGGGTAATGATAGACTTTGAATTAGCATTTGACAAAGTCCCACATACAACCGTTTCTCTTCAATGTATACAACTGGGGATTAGGGAGAGGATGCTGCAATACATTAGTAACGTCCTGCAAAACCGAACTATCTGGGGATCTGTTAATGAAACCGAATGATCTTACGTTGTTACTAAAGGTATACTACAAGGAGGCATTGTCTGTCCAACCCTGTTCAATATTGCATTGCATGATCTCACAAAATCCTTACCTGAGCAAATATGTTGCTGCACCTATGCAGACCACAACACCTTATGGGCCACTGATTCAAATCAAGAAAAGGCAGGAGTTAATGCAAACAGCGCTCGGTTGGATAGCAAATTGGTATAAAAAATGGATTTTTAAAATGTCTGCGCTAAAAAAACAGAATATTCATTTTTCACAACAATAAACTCTCTAGCCAATTTCATTCTAAGGTCGACGGCAAATCCTTAAAGAACAACCAAAACCCTAAACTTCTGTGTTTAATGTTAGACCTAAAACTTAGATAGGCAACTCATGTTGACCGCATTCTCGAAACCTGTGCGTAGAATAAATGCACTAAAAGCGGTTTCCTGCTGACAATGTGGTGATGACACAACAACAATGAAAACATTCTATTTAACGTTTGTCCAAGGCGACTTATGGCTGTGAAGTGTGGGGTGGAGCTGCTGCAACTCACCTTGCAAAGATATGACTGCTGCAATCGGTAGCTCTCAGGCTTTGTTTGGGCTGTATGAAGGCTACAATGATAGCAGCAAGGGAGATTGAACTTGGCATTGAACCTATTGAAATATATATAGCAAGACAAATGTGGAATAAGCATCTGAAGATTATAGCATCAACTAGTAGTCATCCCTTAAGAGGGATCCTACCAAGCGCATGCATAATCGGGAGCTCTTTCAGTAATCAAGTGAGAAAAATCTCATCACAATTACCTATCAATAGCCCAGAACATATCCCTATTGTGTACGATGAATCTCTTCAGAGATGGATATGGGTCTGAATTAAAACCTGTCTACCTTGAGGATGTTAAGTGTGATGTTGCACGATGAAGACAAAAGGATAATCTTCCAGTGGGTCCCTGCCCATTGCGGGTTGAGAGGGAACAAAGAAGCTGATGAAGTAACAAAACTGGCCTCAGCAGTGCAACCTGCAGACCGAGAGATATACTCCCTCTTATATTGCAATAGTCCGCAAGATTTTTTAAAACAAAGTGGACTGATAAGTGGTCATGACGTCCTGTTGTCGATCCCTATTTAACCTTCGGAAAGAACCGGAAAAAAAACATATATAGAAGAATCGAGAGAAATATATGTACTTTTGCGGCCAGAGCTCAGACTGGACGGATTTTAACCTAGGCCTACCTTTACCGGTCCAATTTAGCAGCTTCACCAGAATGCGCCCTATGCTAAAGTGGAGAAGACCTGGAGCAAATATTCATTAAATTCTGTTTTCCAAAATTGGCCAGGGACCTTTTAATGCAGAGGCTTTGGACATCAATACCTTACTCACAAACAAAAATTACTGGAACCCTGCGAAGACAATTTATCAACGACAGCACGCCATCGGCTACAATTGAAGCGGGACGCCTACTGGAAGATTTAGGAAGTGAATAACTTTTTTTTACTAATTATCGTAACAAATACAGTAGAACTCCAACTCTGAATCAAAGAGACAGGACCATGTTCGGATAAACAAAAATTCAGATAACGTTTTTTTTAAAAAAATAATTAAGGTAAATTTTAAATAATTACTGCATGTATGTTGCAAATGGGAGAAAAAAGTATATATTCTTATAGTTTTAGATTTTTTCTAAGCTTCTGAGATAACATCTTGGTTTTCCACAAAGAATCAGACCCAAAATTGATTCTATTCCTAAAAAAATAGATTCTTTAAAAAAAAAAAATTGTTAAGATAGCTTATAAGAATCAAAATAAACTTAAGCCTTTATTAAGTAACCCTAAAGATAAATTTCCAATGGTGGAAAAATCAAGAATTTGTAAAATAATTTGTAGTACCTATAATGAGATGTATATAGGTAAAAAAAAATTTTTTTTTTTAATACGTAACTAAGTGAATACATAATTGCTTACTTGCTGACACGTTTCAAAACATTCGTTCCGTATACGAAGCTAACCCTTTGAGTAGAGGGTTAGCTTCGTAAAAGGTTTTGAAACGTGTCAGCAAGTAAGCAATTACGTATTCACTTAGTTAAGTATTTTTAAAATTAGTTTAATCAGTGAATTCAAGATGATTACATCAAGTAACTCAAAAAAAAAAAAATTGTAACTAGATTTAAAGAACATCTTGTGTATATTAAATATGATAGATCTGAAAAATCAAGTGTAGCAGAACATCTCCATAATCAGCATGTAATGGATAAAAATTTTATATTAGTTAAAAGTATTAACTACAAAAAGTTACTCAATAGTTATGAAAGTATTTTTATAGTCACTTCCAATTATAAATTAATGAATATAGATAAAGGGTCTATCCCTAACTCGCCTCTATATTCTTTGCTTTAAAAGTTGTATTTTAAATATGATGCATCATTTTATTTTATTAATTGTTATTAGTTGTAGTTTATGTTACATATTTATTATTATAGTTTAGTCTTTTCTGATGTCCTCTATATGGTTCTAGATGACCAAGTGATGCTTGTTTCGCAAGGGCAGAGCTTAATTCAGCCTATAAATAGCGACTGCAGAGAACAGTTGGGGTCGATCTAGTTTGTAATTTATTGTATTCTAGATTGTAATTTTTAATAAGACCCTTGATGATGATGACATGGTCATCGAAAGGCGCATATGAATTTGATATACGCGACTTGTAATATTAGTTATTTTTTATTATTTTTGTGGTATTGGAATTTTTGCAATATTTGTATTGTAATATATTGTACCAGTTTGCTCTTGATATTGTATATTAGTCAAGCTTGTCTGCATGATATAGGCAACTAATGTGACAGAGAGAAGTTTTGCAGCACCTAAAAGAATTCACATGTACAAGAGATCTAAACAAGAAGTAATCTGCCATTACTATCTCCTGAAAAGTAGCTCTTTGAAAAATACGAATAAAAAAATCAGAGCTGGAGAAGACTTTTATACTACTGTGACCCAGAAGTTAACTTTGAAAAATTGAGGTTATATACAAATAAAGTATATGTTAATTTTGTTCAACAACTAGTTTTGAATCTAATTTTAATACTAAAAAAATGTGACGTTTGCTGATGAACGACATGTAATAACTTTAAACTATTCATATACACAAGTAGGGATACAACTCAAGATGAACAGTACTCATAACTTACTTTTCAATAACAGTTGTCATAAAGGTCTCTGAAGGGATTTCTGTAGCACATACTTGGAGAAGGTACAAGTCTGCGTCCACCATGGAGTTACAGAAGTTGCACTGAATGTATGTCATAGCCTGGCCTTTAATCTGTAAACCATTACGTACCCATAGGCCATTGAGAATTTCATAAAAGGCCACCTAAAACAAAGCAATATACAATTAGTTTACTTAAAGGCAAATATTTGGACACAAATTATCATACTGTTTATTTATTAATTCAACACTATTTGCTAGTGTTTATCACTAGACATATTTCTTACTTGAATCAGTGCATTGTTCAGTGCTGTGAGCAAGAAGAAGATTGTTTGCTCAGGTGTGTTACGTTAATTGTGATGTTTTGTTAGATGTATTTTCACTGAGAGTAGGTTTTTCATGTGTTCAAATTTATTGTTCCATTGTTAATGTGTTTTATTGTTTAATATGTGTTATGGTTAGTTTTTGTGGTGTTTGTATATTTCAAACTTCTCTTCTATGTTTAGTTTATTGCTTTTTATTATGAAGTGTAAAATTTTTAGATTTGTGTCAATGTTGGAGTATGTGTATTGTGTGTCTTTTATATGTAATACAAAATTTGAATCAAGTTGTTTTGTTTATGTCTTTATGTGTTTGTTGTATTGCGTGGTGAAGTTCCTCTCTGTTTGTCCTACATAGAAGTTAGGGCAGTCTAGAACTTTGTATACCCTAAGCAGTCATGTTTATTTTTTAGTCTTTTCTAATGTTTTTGTGTCTTTAGTTTGTTTGTTCTCTCTTAACTGTTCACGGGTGTGTTAATTAGTTGATGTAACATGGAGTGGAAAGCAAACATGTTCAAGTTGTATTCGATGACTAGATGTGTTATGTGGTATTCTGTCTAACAGTAGAGTCTCGATTATCGGACACCCACAAAAATGAGAGATGATCTGGTCTTGGCAAGAAAATGGCAAACATCGGAAAAACAGACGAAGATCACAACAGTTTTTTCATCTTCATAAAGTATTTACATTCTTTTAATATTTACTTTAACAATCAAATCTTAACCAAAGTGTTTGAAATCCTATACATTATCAACTTAATGCATAAAATTTGCAAAACTAAAAATTTTTTGTTTTCTCTTTTTTCTTGTTATCAAATTTGTTTTTTTAAACATTTTGTTACACACTCAACAAATATATTAATAAATAAATATGCTACTACTCACAATTATAAAAACCTTATTATCATACACGTTTCAGTGACAATATGTCCTCATATTGTAGTGATGCTACACGTTATGAACAGTGTGTAGCATCACTAAAGATGATGACATATTGTCATTTAAACCCGTATGATAATAAAGTTTTTATATTTGTGAGTAGTAGCATATTTATTCTTTTATTTATAACTTTCACTCACAAGCCAGCTCAAATATTGTCTATAAATATATTAATGTTGATGTACTCCACAAAATGAGTTAAACGTCAACTTGAGCTACTAATTATAGTATACACATTTGGATTTATTTTACAATTCTAATAGCTCCGCTTTTTCCTTCTAAAAGTGCACAGTACTAATTTGAAATTTTACCCAACATGCTTACATTTTGATGAAATTTATCTTAAAAAAAATGTTACACATTTGATTCTCCTGGAATTGCTCTATCTATAATTTATCCCTTGATGATACTTTTGCCTGCAAGTAAGATGCTGTAAATATAGTTATAACTCTGTGTGTAAACGTTGTATTCTGATCACACTTCGTATTTTTTTAAATCGCTTTTATGGTCATCATTCTGAAAAATATAGTACGATACATGTTTTTAAAGTGTTTGCAGCTCGTATGATTACCATCCCTCGTGTGACGCTTGGGCCCATGGAAGAACACTTGCATTAAAAATAACTATTAAAAGAACAAGGTGAAGATTAACAATTTTTTTTTTGTATCTTGTAACTTATCTCACGGCTTGGAATGAAACAAAAATTTTGCAACGAATGATTTTTTCTCATTGGATTCTGATGCCAGTCTAATCATAGACTTTAATGAAAATAAACTTCATTAGACCTAAACAAATTTTTAAAAAAGGCTTAAGGTCCTAATTTTTACAAAGAATAATTTTGTTAGTGTTCAAAAAAAAAATCAAGTTTTGCCTGATGAA
Source organism: Prosapia bicincta (assembly GCA_036971475.1). Taxonomy (NCBI): domain Eukaryota; kingdom Metazoa; phylum Arthropoda; class Insecta; order Hemiptera; family Cercopidae; genus Prosapia; species Prosapia bicincta. The sequence continues at coordinate 5,147,952 of JBAIZL010000004.1, read as the reverse complement.
ATAAAATCGAAACTTTTTATATAGGCCTACCTACTTTTTATTGGATGTACATTTTCACTTAATTTTTTTTATTCTTAAAAATAAATATCTTTTTTATAATTTCCCTATAATGGAAACTTCAGCGCCCCCCCCCCCCAAAGGACGGTAATGATTTCTTCCATAATATAAGTATTTTCAGATCAGATGTAGAAAGTGCTATTATGGTACTAGAATAATGCATGTTTCTTGTGATAACTAATTGTTAACAGGCTGGGCTATATTTTTCTTATAAGCAATAATTTTCATTGTAAAACTAGCGGAAAATTGTAATCAGACACTAAGTTTACTACAATCGAAAATGTATTTCAACAATTGCATCACCTTTAACTATAAAAAAAATATGTCCTAAGCACAAAATGAAAAATCAGTTCAGTAGCCTCAAAGCAAGGTCTAATGTGGATCTAAATTCTGTGATTCCCCTTCCATCTTTGGAATAAATAGCTTTGCCAGTACATTTTAACAGAGTTCTAACCTTGACAGGATAAAAATAAATCATATGAAAACAGATTGCAAAATACTTCGTTACTATCTGACAATACAGTATTTATACGTTTTCACAAACAAATGTAAATAAAATCCTAGTACAACCATTTTCTCTGAAAGGGGAAATTCATTAGTCCTAGTAACTTTACATTATCCAAAATTAATTTTTTTGTTTGGATAGTCAAAAACTAATGTAAAGTTACTAATCAAGTTTCACCGAACGTAATGGACTTCAAAATTCAAATCATTATTCTTATATAAGTAAAAATACTTATTGAAACATCTTTTTTTTAATTTCACTTTTCGTCTAGTTTACATTTTTCTTTTGTAAATTGTATTTAAATCATTAGCCTTAGTGTTAGTTACCTTTAAAAGCAATTAAACTCAGTCAGTAGTAAAACAAATAATATACTACTTCAAAAAGAAAATGAATTCCCTCATCACTATGGAAAAATAAACAGAAATTATTTTTTAAAAAGGAAACGACTACCATGTGTCAATTTGCAATATTGTAAAACAATATCTGAGATAATATAAGTAGCCTACTTGAGTATATACGAGTAAATTCCCTTGGGTTGAAAAAATTAATTTTTACTTAAATCGCATTTCCATTAGGCAGATGGTTTTCATAATCCGAGTTGAAAACAACATTGAAGGAAACCGCAGGCTATCAACTCAAGAACAAGCATTTTCTTTTCAACCAAGCAGGTTGCTCATTAGAAACAATTTATTTTTCTGTTTATAACTCCTACATCAATTTCCTACGCATGTTAAAACATCACAAGACAATATTGTTTACTCAACCAATAGTCATGTAAGAAATTGTAAAAATTCGGTTATGCGCATGCGCGTAGGCACACAATACGAGGAACAGTTTCATTCCATCTTATACTGGTTAAATTCGCCATGCTGAAGGGTCAGCTGATGCAACGGTGAACATAACCTAAAAATGTATCGTATAACGGTGTGTTTATTTTTACTTTTAAATGCTCGTGTTTACTGTTTGATGTCACTTTCCGATATCGGCGATGTTATAAGTTTTACACATGAAGTAGTGATTGATGTGCTTAAAACTTGGCATGTTGTGTCTCCTATGATAACAAGCGATGAACGTATAGATTTACCGCTACTTAAGGATACGGAGAAACGTTTAATTTCAAAGATCGCGTTGGTTAAAAGCAGAGTGGATCGTGTAGATAAAGTCTTACAAGGTGTTGCAACAGCTACAATGTTAAATCTGCAAGAAGATATACCAACACAGATCAGGACAGAAATGAAATTAGATGCGCTTTTGCAATTGGTGACCATGATTCATACTGCTGATAATGCCTTCCAAGGTAGGATTAGTTTTAACAATTCTTTAATCAAATAAATAATAAAAGTTTAATTGTTATATAAAGTGCAATGGAAACAAAATTTGGCATGATTTAGCTGGGCAAATTTGCTTATGCATATGCTACCCCTTTAGATTAATAAATTCGATTTCCATTTCATAAGTTTCAGCTGATAATTTAACAACCTATTAGATAGTAATAACATGTACTAATCACATAATAATTTAATAACAACAATTTTAAGATCAAATTATAATAAATATATGGTTTTCATTACATATTCAAGCTAAGTTGCTAAGTATTTTTAAACATGTCTATTATGCTAGACAAACGTTATCAATTTTGCAAACAAAAATTTTAACTATTGACACAGAAAGTCTTTATGGAGGATATGGGGGAAAAACTTTGTGCTGTCCTGAAATTTTTTAAAAATTGCTAAAATAACTTCACTTTACAACTCGTACAAAACTTTATAAACACAGGTTTTTTCAACATTTTGTTGAGCTCGTTAACCACTTATTTGAAATTACTTGCAACCAGACATTCTATTAAGTTGTTAAATTTTTAACTTAACCTAATAAGGTTTTTAAAAAATAAAAACTAGATAGTGTACTAAATTAAGTTTATATGTAAAGGGACCTCCATTTTCTGTCACCACATGGTATAAAGAAGCAGTGTTTCATTTGATACTTGGAAATGTGTATCTTTTGCATTAGTAAACTATTTTTTGTAAAAAAAATATCTTTGTTTAGTACTATAAATCAAGTACTCCATTTTATAAAGAAATCTTAATTTTTAAATGTATTTGTGGTAAATATTGATTTAAAAATTTTGGTATCAACACCAGGTTTCTTATCATATTCACCATGTTCTTGAGGTCCTTCTACATATAAAAATCAATGATGTCACGTTTATTCACATAAAAATACAGGAAATTGAAAAAACTTTCAAGTTTTGTTTTTACTATATTTTGTTTTGTTTTTATCGCTAAATAATGCTGAAAACAATTTTTATATAGGATAGATCATGTATACATGTATGGTAAGTTACGTTCTAAAAGTTGGAGTAAATTGACACATCTCTTGAAAAGGTTGCTATTATTGTGTTACTCTTCAGGGTTTTACCTAGTGTTTTTACAAGTGTCAGGCAGGTGTTTACATATTGGTAATGGTTTACACATTTACAATGCCCAAGTAAATTTTTGTATAGTTTAGACATGTAAATAACTATTATAATATAAATATTAAAAACTACTAAATGTTTTGAAAATGAAACAAATATTGAATTAAAAAAATGCTCACAAACTAATATACTCTATTGTCATATTAGTTTCAATGACTTATATCATCATCATCAGTAACACTACTACAAATTTACAACTGCAACTGAAATTAAATTTAATTTTTAGAGGCCATTGAATAAACAATAATGAGTAAACTGTCAATTTACCTTTTTGTTTAAAGAGAGATTAAGAATCATCAAATTGTAATTAACTACTTTAATGGGCTTATGTAATACAAATATGTAAGATTTTTCTGATATTGTCCTAGATATTTTTATATAGAAACGACAATCATATATGCGAATCTAGTACAACATGAGACCTATTTAAACTACTCTAAATTCTACTTAGTATGGCATGAAACAAATTTTACTACTTAACTAAGTAAACATTGCTGCTGCACAAGGGCAATACACACAGCATTACTGCACATATTTTCCACAGCCAATCTTTATTTGGTCCAGTATAGTACTACTATATTTCCCCTCTTTGGCCGCAATGTCTATTCAGCCAAAACTCTTATTATAATGGAGTATAGTACTCGAATTTCTAATTAAAATTGGAGTAGAAAGGTTTTACCAATTTGTTACATGATTATTGATTATAATTGACAAAAATAAACACTAGTTACTGATGTTTATCAACAGATGTGTTTCATACTAGATCAGTGCAATGCTGTGAGTGACAGACAAGTTTGTTGCTCAGATGTGTAGTATTATTGTAATCTGTGGTGTTATTGTTCATAGAGTAGTTCCTAATTGTTTTTGTAACTCAAGAATTATATATACATGACTAAAAGAGTTTCAAGATGCACAGCCCAAAAACTACATGTTGGAATATATTATTTATAAACTCTGTTTTATAAGAAACATTGCATTTAATTTGAAAGTATTTATTAACAAGTAATTCTTTAAACCTCATGATTTATCAAAACGTCTTTGCAATTGACCCCTAAGGTTCTGACAGAAAAGTTTTTATTTTAATTGCATTTTTAAATATCTATAACTAAACAATTAATGCTTTTTTATTTCATCCTCATGTATATATTGTTTTAGCTCCTAAATAGGAATTGACAATAAAAACTCTATTTACAATAATTTGTGGTGTTTGACTTGATATTCAACTGTCTTATCATTTATTCAATTGTAACGAGTAGCCAAATCGAAATGTATAAAATTAATTGGTTTAATTTTTATAACTATAAAATGCTTAGGTAATGAAGGACAAATTCATGGACATTCTTCAGATATAGGGGCATACATACACCTGTTATAAAGTATACACAAGAATTTAACCTATATTTACAATTAAAATCAACTTTAGTTCATAAATAAAGTAATAAATTTACAATTTTTATCATTTAATCTGATATACTAGAAAGTTACAACTCTATTTGTTTCTTTTTTCAAAGAGCTACTACAATAGACTAATATACCTAACCCTATAGTAGAATTTTGAAGTTAAACGAGGGATGTGGTTGCAAGAGATGTATCGAGATTACAAGTTACCTAAGCTAAACAGAAGTTTATAAATACTCTCCATATAATTCAGGCTTTACTTGCAAAGATTATTATTTTATTACCAAATATTTGAATAGTTTTATTTTTATTTGTCCGATTAAAAAAAAATATATGGAAAATGTCACATTGGCAGATTTGCTTAACCGGAGTAGACCATCTGCCAGGTTTACAAAGATTATGCACATATAATGCTCATAGTACTCATATATGTTTAGGGTGGTTGTGGATATTGTCATTATAAATAAATAAATAAATATATATATATATATATATATATATATATATATATATATATATATATATATATATATATACATACACACACACACACACACATATACAGTAGAGTCTTGATAATTTGAGGTATATGGGACCAAAACCAATCAGATTAACCAAAACTACATATTTTGGAAAACGTGTCTTCTCTGTCTGCTAATCAGACCGTTTCAGTGCTGCGTTATCCAGTACTCAACTTCCTTAACTATAATTCTTTTTAGAAAACCTACATAGCTTTCCTCCCCTTCAATCACTTCCAAGAGAGATTGTAAAACGTAACATGTCCATTTTTTATACATTCCAGAACACACTGATCCATTGGCTGGATTAGGTTCATAACATTTGTAGGAAGAAATAAGCCATGATATCATTAGACCACAGATCTTCATCGGGATGCAACAAGACATTGTCTAGCCGTAAATAATATGAATTTCCTTTCAAATAGTCGAAATTGTCTGAAATAGAAATAAGCTCGAATTTAACGGAAGCTCGAAAAGTCAGGACTCGGAATGTAGATTCATATTCATATATATACATGAGCACGTAATTAATAGTTCTAGAAAGTCGGCCCACAAATATACCACGTAAGATTCATGTTTAATTACATTAAAATGTAAGGTATATATGCATATTTAGTTGAATAAATTAATGAGTATTTTTTTCTTTTCTTTCACCCATACAGAGTATTTGAACTTAATGACACAAGATAACTCCTCCCAACCACAACTGGAACAGCATACACTCCAGAATTTTGCCAGTTATGTTGTCTCACACAACCCAGATTCTGTGCAAGGAATTCTGGACAAAATACATTACATGATATCTCCAGATTCAAAGCTTACGTCACCAATCTTTCTTAATAAAGGACTGTACAATCTTGTAATACAAGCTCTTCAGGTAAGAAAAACAGAATTTTCTAGAATATAATAAATCGAATATATTGTGATATAGCTTCCAGAATTGTGATAATGATAACGTAATTTAGTTACCACAATCTGACTGAATATATTGTTATTTAGCTTCCAGAATTGTGATAATTCAGTTACCACAATCTGACAACATAAGTTTCTAAATTACCATATCAGATAAATGGCTTAAATGTAACATCAATCCACCATTTCTATACAGATTACTATAAAACTGGCACTTGAGGTTTTAACCATTAAAAGAAGTATACAGTCTAGGTAAAGCAGTGATTGGTTAAAAGCAGAAAGAATAAATTTAAAATATATTTGAAGTGGGTTTTTATGACAAAATCACTGGGGTTTTGTTGGTAGTATTTATGAACAGAAAAAAGTTGTATGGAGCAGATATAATTTTATGGTCACAGATGAGGAATGCTAACCTTGGGAAACAACTGACACCGATCCGTTTTCAAAGCTCATCTTTGAATTGCAATGCATATAAGTTCTTTGTATCGAAGTCCATCCACTAGAACCTAACAATTTATCTAGTGGGTGGGTACAGTTGGGATGCTATCTATAAGATTCTGACAAACTTTATATAACATTTAATGACTTTTACATTAGTTTATGACTATCCAAACTTCAATTTTGTAAATTTGTAAAATCTTACTGAGAGCAAACATTTTCAACTGCCACAGAGCGATCGAATACGTACTGTCTTTGTAAATAGTAAGTTTTTACAAAATTGAAGTTCGGATAGTCATACACTAATGTAAAAGTGATTAATTAAGTTCATCAAACATAATGGTCTACAACATTCAAGAGTTTATATAACATCTTTTTGTGCTAAACAACCAAAGAAGGTTTTCCAAAATAGCTTCTATTACAAATAAAGTTAAATAGCCATAAATTTTCTAAACTTGTCTCCTACATAATTAAAATTCTTAAGTAACCATTTCCAAAAGACGGTATAACTTCATGAATGAATATTCTTGAAGAAAAATATGCTTTTCATAATATTTCTAAAGGAAATTATACTTTTTATGGAAATAAGTAATTATTTCAATTACTAAATGAAAGCTATTGACTTACTAGCTAATACGTTTTGAAACCTTCGTTTCACTGACAAATCTACACTATCAATAAAACAAGATTTGAAATGCTACACCAAGTAAGTTAATAGTTTTATTTAAATAACTACTTATTTATTCAGTGAATTCAAGACGATTAGAACAAGCAGTTTATATACAAGCGTATATTATATACATAGCTACATATCTTTATACTTTGTGCCAATACTTCACTTTAATAAAATGTTGATAAAATAATTGTGTAAGATTGATTCTCTGCATGAAAAATGAAATAATAACTTGGAGCAACTGAGGTGTAATTTTTAATTATAAATAAATAAAACCTCAAAAACATATTGTATCCTCTGGAGATGACTGCTTTACAATCGAAATGTAAATCAATACATGAACAAAACGTTTTTGTGATTTAAGAGGTTTTATTTATTTTTAATTAAAGTGTCTATAACAATTTCTTGAAGGTTAGAGAAAATGACTAAAATAGGTAAGGTGGTTAGAAACAATTACATTACAGAAAACTGGAATAAACAAATTGAAGATTAATAAGAAACCCTAATAACAATATGATCTAATATTAACAATTTCCCTCTTTTTACTAGCATTATAGTGGATTTTGTGCAATAAGACATAAGCTTTCCATAAAAGTTGTTATGGGCTGTAGACATTGTTAAAGAGTTTTATAATTTGACAGAGGGCATAAATTGTAGCATCACTGGCACATATAATCTTTGACAAAATTGAGTTAAAAAAACTCATTATATGTATGCTGATACTTGTTTATATATTCAGTACAACATATCTTTATAAATATAACTATTGCAAAGCTTTACACCTATTTACAAAAACACTGTTTAAATTGCTTGCCAGTGCAAAGCCCTAGACCAACAGAAATCAACTGACTTGGCATGTTTTATAGAAAATGTTAAGGGTCATTGTTCTCATTACATTGTTTTTTTTCTGATATCTTGATTTACTAAATTTTTCAAAGAGGTTTATTGATAGATCAACACATCTTTTCTGAAGAGAGATTTAAACACGTCTTTTTTTTATTATTTTTCATTCTTCAACCTGATATTCAAGTTTCAGGGTATAGAGGTTTTTGTACATCTTTCAGTCTAAATGTGTTTCTTGCCTAAAACACATAAAACTATTGTATTTAACTCCTTAAAAAATTTTAATCTGTGATCATTCTATTTGAAATGGTATAAATTCCCAGCTTTGTTAAGGTTATTGATGTTTAGTATCCATATACATGGAAGGGTTCTAAGAAATGAAGCCATTGTATTGCAAGTTGTCACTAAAAAAAGGCTGTTGAAATTTACTGCATAACAATAAACCACCTTTAATTCTAAAATTTCCAACCATGCTGACAACTTCACAATTTTAGACAACACTACTTCCAAAAACCCTGCATGGGTGTTTATTTTTATTAATCCTACATGGAATGGCGACCATATTAGTTTTCCACCTTTCAGATCAATGATGTAGCACATTAATTTTTACAGATTAAGAAGTGCGTAAAACAAAATTTGAAATAACGCCAATAAGGCATTCAAAAGCTATCCTGAAACACTTACATACAAACTAGACACTAAATATGTATTAGAACAATAGAGTATTGCATTCCAACACTACCACTAAATTGAACCAATATTAAAATTTTACAGACTTATTAACTATTATTCAAAAAAAACTATAAGCCTACTTATTGCTGCTATTTTAAAACATTAACCCTAGAGTGAACGGGCAAATAAAAGTTACATAAGTAGACGGGCTGGGTCTCACAGACCCAAAACGTAAAAAATCAGTAAAAACTTTCTAACAATTGTAATTGAGTCAAACATATTTTTATACTAATTCTAGGAATGTTTTCAGTATTTCAACACTAAATTCACAAAATTATATTGCTAAAAAAAATTCATAACTATTTATTTACTTATTTAAACATTTTACTCAAAAGAATTGCAATAATTTTATCAAAGTTACACTAAGAAGCTAAAAGTTGAACAAAAATACTGTGGTTGTTTTACACGCACTATTTAAGAGTAGTTCTAACATTAAAACAATAACAATTACTTAAAATTGAAAAAAAACAAGTTTCTATAGAGTTCCAAAGTTTTACTTTTTCCAGCATTGGCTACACAACATTTCAGCGTGACCTAGACAAAACCAAACTTTACACTCTTTACAAAAGTACTTTGTTTTGTTGTCTTTACACAAGGAACATCTACCACGCTTACGGTAAGTTTTTTTTGCCATTTTGTCTTTTTATCTTTACCAAAGAAATAATTTTGGGCTCTAGGTATACCTGCTGGTGTTGAACTTGAGTCACCCAGAACCTTCAGGTATGTGTAGGTCATCACATTCCTCACTGAGTTCTCTCACATAACCAACTGAATTATTCTCAAGTTCATCATTGTCTACTAGTTCAATATCACTATTTGTGTCATGATCACTTACAATTGAAAGTCAGGGACTGCGTCTGAGTCACTTACTTCACTTTCAGATAATTCCTCTAATAAAATACGCTAAATTTCACTCGGTGTTTCCACTCTTCTGCTACTCATAATGATAAAAAAAAGCACTACACTATACACTTCTTGAAACACGTTAATACACTAACAGACGTTAAGTAAATAACAAAAAAGTAACATAAAACAATAATTGGTGAGTATTGAAAAAAAGTCACTCAAGTGAACGGGCCGGGTCCAACTGACCCACACTATACTTTATTGCGTGACAAATGATGACTAAGAGTCAAGTTCTCAAAAACAATGACACTATCACTATCTGTGGACTATTTTGGGAAGGTACAGAGGAAACCAGCTATCTACAATACAACTGACTTTATAAATAACCTAATATACAAACGCTTGGGTCTCACAGACCCAGCCCGTTCACTGTAGGGTTAAAAATCAAATGAAAAGGCTTTTGTGAAACTATTTCATCTTACAAAAGTAATGAAGAGTGAAAGGGGAAAATATACATGTTCATCAAATTTCATTTATCCTTGATGTGGCACCACTTCCTACACATAAGAAGTGAAACTCAGCATGCGGTACTCAGCATAGGAGTTACTGAGGGATGCGTGTGGAGTGTTTATATTCACAGGCAACAGGGCTTACAAAAACACTAAAAGCTTAACTTAGAAGACGCAATCATAAACAGTAACAAGATTTTCTTATTAGAAGGACATTAAAACCGAAAATATGAAACATCAATAATGGTTTTGACAGTTTTGTTTAGCAATAATTACTTTTTAATCAGTAGGCCTAACAAAATTTAATTTTTATTGCATTTTGTTATACCGAGTTTATATCTGATTTGAACGTTTTTATGATTTTACTGATAAAAATAAAACAGAAAGGGAATTTTTTTCCTATTTTACAAGGTAAGACTTTTGATACAGGGAATGTTGACCAATATCTTTCACTATCATTGGTCGCAATGACTAAATATAACATTGAACGAAACGGGAATACTATACTTTTGTGCTAAATGTTTCAACTAAAGGGAAAAATTCAAGGTTGGCAGCACTGATTTCTCAAGGTGACTTCCACAGTACGCTGACCTACACGTAAATGTCTGGTATTTCTGTCTAATCTTGTAGTTTTTCAATCAATACAAACAAAAAAATTTATTGTAGAAAATAACTTTTCTTACGATTTTCTTTTAATGTTTCAAATTGGAAGTAAAAATATAAAAGCATTTCTTGTCTTTACTGAATTTCCTTCCAGAGTTTTATTTGAAAAGATTATTTAAATTTAAAGCCAAAGATTCTAGTAATAAACGTAAGTAGTTATTAAAGATAATAGTAATAATTTTGGCTTTTAACTAAATGTTCGTTAAATTTTTTATTTTAAACGTGCAGCTGATTACAATGTTATGTCTTCGCGCGTGGCGGAATCGCTACGTCGGCGTCGGGAGGAAATAATGAAGGTGAAAGAAAGCCTAAATAAGATGTTTAAGTTTGCATAAATGTTCGGCTAACGAGAGACATGGCTAATACAATAAACACCCTTGTCCGTATCGGCTTGCGTGTGAATAACGAAGAGGAGGGGACGCAGAGAGAGAGAGCCAGTTACTGTCGCACATAACGGATACAAGAAGCGTGAGTCATCTTTAATTTGTGACTGCTCAACGAGAAAGCCAACACAGACAAAAGTTATGAAAGAAGGCTTTTCATCAGAAATATACGGGTCCAACGCATCCCTGACCCGAGACCTTCTCGTGTAGCATCGTCTGCTTGTTCCCATTGCTCCAGTCATGTGAGACATCTGCTTATATATGACTGGCCAATATTAAATACAAATAATAATGGAGAAAGAGAAGTAAATAAATATCCGAACTGTGGAGAGATGACAATAAACTAGGGATGGGCCGATTCCTAAAATTTTCGATTCCGATTCCGATTCTAAAATTTTCCTTTCGATTCTCGATTCTTTAGTCGATTCTCGATTCTTTCAAGTTATAATAGCTTACATGCTAGTTCTCTAATAATTAATTTAGTTAACATCTTGGTCATATGGCAAAACCTTTTAAAAGTTCTGTTTTAATGTAATAGGCTACACAAAACCTTCAACCGTGAGAGTGATATCTGTCTATAATATAATAGTGATAGAGAGAGAGAGAGAGAGAGACGAGCGATGTCAAACGACCAGAAATGGTTACGATCTTGATTGCTGTTGCTTCATAAATAATAATATTTTCGTTTACTTTAACCATTTAATTTATTCAAATCAACTAATACATAAATAAGACATAGTTGGTAATTAATTATTTTTCCACACAAATATAATAAACTTTTGGTAATAAATTTTGTTTGGTAATAAATTACTCCACACGCATATTTTATACAAAATACACACGTACAATAGTTAACAAAATAGGAATCGGAATCGACACTTTTATCAATGAAGAATCGAGTATCGACGATTCCTCGATACCACCTAAAATCGAGAATCGGAATCGGCCCATCCCTACAATAAACATAAGAAAATGTATTTCTATTTTCGCCTTGATTATATAAAGCTCTCTGTATGGACCCTACATAAATAATCGCAACGGCCTAGGCAGAAGTATAATCTCTGACTGGAGTCACGAGGTCAAAACACAAATATGTCAACTGTCACTGCTAAGTGATAAGATTTGCCAGCGTGTTGAAACGCTTATAACCATAAATAAACTTGACATGATTAATATTTCAATGGCATTAACCCTCCCACATCATTCAGTTTTCGATGGCTTAATTAATGCGTCTAATTATTTCTACTCAAGCCTTTGTGTTCTTAAAAAGTCTTACTTGAATTGAATGTTTCTGTTCGTCGGATGTGACGTGATAAACTAGCACAGTCGCGATTCTGGTGGCGAGATTGTAAAACTAACTGTCCCTAAGGGTGGGATGGGTAGATAATACTTGAGGCTAACAATAAAGTGATACATGGTTGGGGTTCCTGATTCGGGGTAGCCCTGGTCCCGAAGAAAATCCGTTTACCTTCAACCCCAAAAACATTTAAATTTGTAAACAATATAAACATTTTAAAGGCGATTCCTACTTAGGTCAACAAAGACAAATTTATTTACTATAATTAAAAATTACTTAACTAAGTAAATACATAGGGCTTACTTGCTGACGCGTTTCAAAACAATCGTTCCTTTTACGTTTAATCAGTGAATTCTCCAGAAACTTTGAATTTTATTTTAGTTACTTTTATTAAATAATTACAATTAATATAAATAAAGTGACAACCTATGCGTAAAACAGCTGTTCTACCATAACATAAAATCAGCTAATAAATAATACACCCAACCTCTAACCACAAATATTTTTATTCTAGCCTTATGTACATTTTGGTTACAAAGTAACCATCCTCAGAGACATGGCAATACTTACTGTGTGTAATAGAATATGTATTGTCATGTCTCTGATGATGGTTGCTTGGTAACCGAAATGTACATAAGACCAGAATAAAAATATTTGTGTTTAGGACGAAATAACTATATTGCATACTTTGCGCCTTTTTTGAATAGTTTTCTTACATATAAAACCAAAATTAATTTATTAAATTTAATTAATGAATAAATGTTTGAAAAAACTGTATTAAGATCAATTGGGATTCACCATAAGTTTAAAAAAATGTATTTGAACTTGAGTGGATGAATAAAATGTATTTTATTAACGACTGAAAATTTAAACAAGATTTATAAAATACGAAGATAATAAGAGACGAATGTGAAGTAATAAAAGGAATTGTTAAAGTTTGCTTGAATTAACTTAATTGCAAGCGTCGTCAGAGGTTTATAATCTACACATTATCACAAGTTTCGATTATTTTTCATTTTAAAATTTGACATTAATATCCACAATTTTGAATAAATGATTTTTCCCTGGCGAGGACTAATAGTATGGAAGTACTTGGAAAAGCAACTGAACTAAGCTGTCTGGTTGGTATTTCTGTTTATTTACACTAATTTTCCCTGCGCGATGAAGTCCTTAATTACACTACACCAAATGGATTTTAAAAAACTCGAGAAAACCCATAACGTCTTTTTTTGCTTAAAATTATAACATATTTAAAACTAATACGATTATAATCAAGAAAGTAAATAAACAAAAAAATTTATAATATCATTAGAATGTTCAGAATAATTTAAAGAAATGTTAATGGTTTGTTTAGCTACGTTTTTATTGAGGCTCGCCTCGTTTTGGGGCATTCTGATCCGAAACTAACTGTAGCTGAAAGTAACAACCAGGAATAACGTTCAGAAAGTAACCACATTAACGCACACAACAAAAACTAAATATAATAAAAAAATACACCACCCAATAACAAAGTGGAAATAAAAGATCAACCGAAATTTGCAAGGAATTAGAACTAAGTCGAATAAAGTGGTTTTATAGGACATATTTGTTATTAGCACAATGAAGGTCACTAGAGACGCAATGTAAGGAGCATTGTTTACAAGGTAACTTGTTTAGACGAAACCAGCTGTTAACGCCATTTGTAGTACACGATTGGTTGGGATTAAATGGCACGTAACTCGTTACAACACAAGTGCATTTAATGGAGCGAAATTAGTCACGTGACAGTCTGGCGCGAGGAGAAGGAAACTGAAGGAATTCACAGAAGTAGATCGATCCCTCAGTACCCTTAATGCTCACGTGGGGAGAGCCGGTAGAACATGTGACTAGTTCAATATTTTATCCTTTCCACTATTTCATAGCAACTCTTAGGATCACACTATAGCACACGGTGGGACACTATACCTTAAAATTACTTACACTTCTCTTGTCAAATGTTTGTTTTGTAAACTCGAGGGCAATACAAGGATCTTGGGTAGCTTGATTTATATTTCACAGGTAATAGTTTAAAGAAGTTTTATCTTTAGATGATAATCGTCACTTTCTTAACCCTTTGGACGCCACGGTCCGATCTATCGGACCAACGGTGTGTAGGCGAAAACCGCCACGGTCCGATCCATCGGACCGACGATGTGTAGGCGAAAACCGCCAGGGTCCGATCAATCGGACCGCCAGGAAAACATTATTTTAAAGATGTATTTAGACACTTTTAAAGTTTGTTTCTATTGTTTTGGACTTTCGTTGAAGTCACTAACACTACAGGAAAATAATTTTCTCAATGGTAGTACCAGTGACCTTGGCTCAGCTATTTGTTTTTGTCGTCATCGGGGGCCGAGCTGATAAGGCACGTGCTCTCATACAGCGCACTGTCGCCAGTCGTCCCAAAAAATCAAGTACTTCTCTTGTCAACAAATGCTACGGCAAAAAGTGAAAGGAAATCTAAAAAGAGAGGAAATAAGTTGTTTATTACTAGCAAGCCATCTATCAAACGTAAGTACAATTCCTATATGGGCGGCGTAGATTCGTCCGATCAAATGTTGTATTGCTACCTGGACGAGCGGCGTACGCTCAAGTATTGGAAAAAGGTTATGTTTCATATTTTTGGTCGTATGATTGTTAACTTATACATCCTATACAAAAACAACACAGACAACCCGCTATCAAGAATGGAATTCACAGTTGCACTGGTTGAAGGACTTGCTGCTGAATGGATTGGTGAACAAGGGTCAGTTCAAGTACAGCGTGCTCAAAATGGACTTCTTGCTCGATTGCCTGATAACAAGGAACGAAATTGTTCTGTGTGTTGTAGAGTGAGTATTACTCAAGGTGGCAAAAGGAAAAAAACAAGATACTTTTGTAATAAGTGCAATAAAAGTGTCCACCCTTTGTGGCTTCCTAAACATTTGTATTAGAAAGTGATGTGGCGACGTAAATATTTTTGTTTACTTTTATTATACTATAAACTATAAAATGAACTGTTGTTAGTGCGAAAAGGCCTTTATCACCATACCTTGTAAGTATTTTGTAAACTTGTGAGTATTTACAAACTTATATTCTTTTGTATAAATAAAGCTTATAATACATTTTTTTCTATTTGTAACGTTTTTTGAAAAACGTTTTTGACAAACTATTTTTTGTAGTAGAGTTGTGAAAATTTGCAAACAGTATGATATTTAGTTACTAAATTGAATAAAAACTTTTGCGATATATAAAAATATTTTTTTAGTACTTCATTTTTTTATCTAAAGTTGATTTTTTGTATACATTTTTTTTCTGTTAGGCATTATTGCTTTATCAATAATGTTGTTGTTCAAGTAACGCTTTTTTAATTACTAAATGTTGATAGCCCACGTAATTATCTATAAAACAAAAAAAAATCATTACATTTGCATAAAAAATAACGAAAGCACAGAGCGAAATGTAAACCGGTGCAAAAACGTTCAAACAGGCCTTGGCGGTTCTCGCTAGTACCGATAACAGAGCGGCTGGCGGTCAGGAGTTGGGCTCCGGCCCGAGCGGCTGGCGTCCAAAGGGTTAAGGAACAATATTTTGTTTTGCTCACGGCCTTGTTTTCCCCTTAGGAACAAATTGGAGGAATCCTGTATCTGAAAAATAACTATTCGTGAAACATTTCGTGAGGATAAGTAAGTTAAGGTAACGGGAGATCAAACAGTGTGGCTCCACAGTTCGGGACATCGTCAGTGAAACACTGGGTTCGGCTCAATTTATAACCTCAATGTAAGCTAATTGGTTCGCCTAATCATTTATTACACGAGACATGCCACTTCTCCAGTAATGCAATATGCGCAGTCGGCACTTGCTCAGCACCGGAAGCGGATAAGAAACGGCA
The DNA here is from genome assembly GCA_036971475.1 of Prosapia bicincta. NCBI lineage: Eukaryota > Metazoa > Arthropoda > Insecta > Hemiptera > Cercopidae > Prosapia > Prosapia bicincta. The sequence goes on along the minus strand of JBAIZL010000004.1, from coordinate 5,131,813 downwards.
AATTCTTCGAAGCACCGACAGGAAGTTTTATTGCGTGTAACTATATCTCGGCTTTTCTACGCATACATAAAGTAAAGAGTTCAGAAGTAAATCTAGACCTTCTAGATTTGCGATCTGTATTCTTAGATATTTACACTGATAAAAACACTACAAACATCCATATTTTTTTATATTAAAGGTTACTTTTCTTCGGGTGGTGTCGAATTGTTAGGGTCGTAAAAACGACGGTCGAATTGGGCCTATACCTCTACAATCATGAAATACAAAATGGAATGCTAATCCACCTTAGCTTTAAATACATTCAAACATCTAAACTGTATTTGTTGACTTACTATTAAAAAAAAATTTAATAGGACTCCTTATTTTAGGACTCCCTAACCCTAAAGTTAAAATCAATAAAACTGTGATTAGGAAACAAAATCCGTCCGCTGGATTTTGATGTAAAATGTTGCGTTGAAACAGACATTAGGATTATTCGTAAGTTTAAATAATAATTAAAATATGAAAATACAGTATTTTTAATGCATTTTATATTTCTTTGTAAAGTTTTATTGTATTTATTTGCTTCCATTGTTTTGGTTTTTAATTCTATCGTATATTAAAATATCTGATCACTTAACAAAACTAATCTTGCCGGATCTTATAACTAATAATAAATGTTGCCCGACTGACCAGGGGCCCAATTCAACCGCTATCCTTCGAGGGTTAACGGTAATCCGCCTAGGGGCGATTTGATTGTGGGCCCAGTTCGACCGTGTCCCTTTTCTACATTACAACATTTGATTCGAGGTCGGTTTAGTTACAATTACAAACATAAAAGACTTTCACTTATAGTCAGATAAAATTTTTAGTTAATTATAGCTTAGCTGGAGAGAACTATTCACAAAGGTAAAAGTCGAAATAGTGATCTCCAAATCTCACCAAAAATTAGTTTTTAATATAAACACACACAACAAACTAGTTTCGGCGACTATGTCGCCTTCCTCAGTGCTTGGCTACTACTTGTCGCCTTCCTCAGTGCTTGGCTACTACAGTAGTAGCCAAGCACTGAGGAAGGCGACATAGTCGCCGAAACTAGTTTGTTGTGTGTGTGTTTATTAAAAACGATTTTTTTGTGAGATTTTGAGTTCACTATTTTGACTTCTACCTTCGAGTTAGATAAAACATTAAGCACATCTAATTACTTGGCTTTATTTTTAAAACTTGCCGAAAATAATTTCCAAGTCTGCGTTGTTCTGAATGACCCCCAAACGTTGAATAAAAAAATTGTCATATTCACGAACAAAATTTAGGATGACGGAAGGAAATTAGCGTTGTACTGATTGATGATAAATCCCAAACCTACATTATGGAATTTTAGCCGACTTAAAAAAAGGATGGGGTTCTGTATTCGATCCGTATGTTTTTTTTAACAATTGTCCATAGCCGAATCAAGCCTAGCACTGGGACTGCAGCATTATCAGTTGTAGGTTAAATATATTTATGTATTACGTAAGTATTTTAAAAGCTAAACGTTATCTGATATATCTGATGCTACCGGCTTCAGTTTCATACTTGGATTAAAAATCTTGACCAAATATAAAAAAGAGGGACGCAATGTAATGTCAGTGTTAAATAGGCGCAGAGTCTCAAATCTTGAAAACACCAAGGCATTTTACTGTTACAAAAAATAAAATCTGTTTATATAATGTATTAGTAAATATAAAAATAATATTTAGTAGTAATAAAATTCCTAAATAAAAGACAGTCACACCTAATAATTATATATATATATATATATATATATATATATATATATATATATATATATATATATATATATATATCCCTTGCTTTGATGGAGAAATAGTAACTAGGGCCCAACTACTAGAAAACTGAGGGATGCGGGTGGCATTGTCCAACCGCCAGGAAACTGAGGGGTGCTAGAGGTACAGTCTGACCTCCAGAAAACTGAAAGGAGCGGGAGGAAACATAAGAAGGGGTTTTCTACAGATGTTTCTACAATTCTGCTTAAGATAGTGATAGTTGTAGACTATGGGTTAGGCTATGACAAGGGATAAGCTATGATGAAGCTTTAGAATGTCGGAAGGGAAAACCAATCGAAACCCGTAGAGATAAGGAATTCTACCGATACGAGGTTGCAACCACTCCCACAGACAGCCCTGTATTCACAACTGATGAACGTTCCACTAAGGAACGGTTATTTTTAGTCAGACTGGAACATATTAATAAATGTACTTGTACAACCGCCATTAGCTTAACGACCGACGAATTATTTTATCGGGCGTACCCATTAGCGTCCATCGCTAATCGTTAAAACAATTTTAAAATCTGTTGGCTTAGCGATCGAACAAGTCCCGAAAGCTCCATAACCCAACCGCCGTGTTATCTTTCTAACAGCAAGACTCGCCCCTCACAAGGTCATGGAGACTAAAACTGTCTCCTACGGACTACCTTCAAACACAAAACGTCTTCGTAGCAATAACCTAATTTCATGCGGGCTTCCATACTTTATTTTTGACAGTGAATTTATTTATTAACTCTTCAGTGTTGTAAGTGTAAAATACCCCGTTTACAGCGTGTTCCGCCTTGCGAGTATACTTTGATTTAAAGTAAAATAGGAATGGGTGTGTGGTAGGGTAGGGATGCGATGTTGTCAGTTCGAATGCACTGACAGTCAACCAACCACTGCAAGCTACACCACTAGTAAATCACTCCACCACAGCTACAATGAAATTGAGCTACGAACCAAAGTTTAACGTCGAATTGGCAACATTTTCCCCAGCGCAGCAAGCTGTGAGGTTTCTTAGGTCACACGGCTATAATCCCCACTGCCTCCGGTCGATTTCACCTACGCATAATCCCATTGCGTTTTAAATCAAACTATAGTAGGTAACAAGGTTCAAAGGGGGTGGGTATTTCCAGCCATACTACACTCTGGTGGGAAGTAAGTCAGCGGCAAAACCAAAATAGCAGCAAAATGCAGCACGATAGATTACAACCACAACTTTACCTCGAAAAGAATAATCATAAAAATTTGAGAAATGGACAACTAGGGATAAAACAAAATAACTGCAACTGACAAAGAAATACTGGGAAAACAGCTGGTTTTTAAGAAATAATAAGCTTTTTCAAATGAAATCCACAATTGCTGAGGAAACTATATAAAAGCAAAGGTACCGTTAGGGATTCCTTGGTTAGAAAACAACCATAACACTTGACGCTCGAAATCAACGCGTGGTGTACATTGCGATGTACTCCCACACTCTTACGGTGGTTGACTTGAAATGAATAGTTTAATTCCATATTCCGAATAATTTGCTTCAACTCGAGTTACCCCCCTCACTAAACTGCAATTATTTTTGTTTTAACAATATTTTTAGCTGCCGAATTTAGGATACACTCCTCCATAGATATAAGCGGCTTTTGCTAAAGGATTGAAAGACATCTACGGTAAAACCAGTCACCGGGGGTTATTGCTTATAGCAGACTCCAGTAGAGAGTGAATCTACTGTAGGGGGACTTGATTCCTTACCCCCTACACCACCTGCCTCGATCGCTTCCTATGTGATACCTTAGTTAGCCAATTCCTGCGACGTTAAGCGCTACAAGATCTAACCACACACACAGTCACGCGTTGTAAATAAATTATTTTTTGCAATCTTTATCTGCAACTGATAACACAATCATACAAGGCTTTCAAAGTTCACATCTGCAAGAAAGCATAATGATACAGTCCAAACCAAAACATACACCGAATTAATGTTTTTAAAATAACTATTTTGGTAATGTTTTATTTTATTGTTGTCGATTAATGTTTTTTACTTTCAGTTGTCAATAAATCAGTCCAAACAAGTACTGATATAGTTACCGTAAATAAGAAACTTCTAAGCACAATATATACGATTATTATCATTTATCTAACCTCTAAGCCAGGCATCCTCACTACGCGGCCCGCGGGCCGCATGCGGCCCTTAGACGGTTAGGATTGAAGTCAAAATATTTTATAACTTAAATAAATATTACATTTATTTACTGAGTGTTTTGAAAATCTGTCGTTGTTTTACTAAACTTAATTAATTACTCAAACTACTGAAGTTAAAAACTGCGATTTACTAAAACTGTTGAAAGACCTGAAGGAAGAAATGTCTCAGAGGTTAGTGACGTCAGGAAGTATCAGGAACCATTTCGCTTGGTAGAAAATCCATGGGCAATGAAACCAGCTAATGTAACTCATCTTTCTGCTTTTGGATATGAAGCTAGGGATTTGAAAAATGAATTAATCTATCTTCACAACGATACGGAACTCAAAAGTATTTTTGAAGAAAAGATGAAGAATAAAGCTCACTATGAGTTTTGGAGGGTTGTTGAAAAGGACAAATTTCCTAACTTACTTGAATGTGCTCAGAAAATATTGTGTGTTTTTTCATCTACTTATGTCTGTGAATCTACATTCAGTAAGCTGAAGTTTGTAAAAAACAAGTACAGATCTAGGCCAACAAGTGAGAATGTTGAGAACATTTTAAGAATTTCAGTTTCTGCCCAACCTGCCAACATAGATGCCATATTAGAGGATTGTGAAAGATTTCGCCCATCAACTTCAAAGAATTAACTAAGTAAAAAAAAAATATTCAAACTTTTTTATGCGCAAAACAGTTTATTTATGTTGGTAATGTAATAAACGTATGTTATAATCATATTGTTTGTCAGTTATTTAGTGCCTCTTGTACTTGCGGCCCTCAGGAAAATTGTATGCAAAATTTTTGGCTCTCAAAGTATTCCTAGTGAGGACCCCTGCTCTAAGCTATCGGATAATATACTGGCTGTAACATAAACTTCCAACCCTATGCGGAACAACGCTAAAAACTGTTTAAGATTGTAAATCTATGTCGCTACGTTACCCGTCTCATCAATTGGCTTTTTAAAAATTCGAATTATATTATCACTTTAATTTTTGATATAGTTTTCGCTTATAATAATTTCGAAATTAAGAAAATAGTTCTAATTTCTATGGTACGTCTTCAACTACGTATTATTCGCTAAATTAAACAGATGTGAGCTATAGTTATCTCCAATTATAATGAACAAACTGTAAACAAAACAAAAAAAACCAACTGCACTTGTTTGAAATACACATTCATTCATTCAACCAGTTGAAAATACCAACGTAAAAAACTTCCTTTTAGAAAGTACCGCAAATATATTTGGGCATTCACAGATGACATTTTTCAACAGGAAATATCTTTTAAAGTAAGAACGGAAATGAAAGTACAGCCGATAAACTCGAGTATTACTGTATATTATCTAACGGTTTCTATGAAAATACTGTAAATCTATTTCGAAATAGTGACCCACTTTGATCCGTCGTTTCTTCGAAATATTCAAAAGAATATTCTATTGGAAATCTAAGCAAATAACTGCCATTGTGGAATAGGCTACTTATTCAAGAGTTAGTACTGTAATTCCTTGAAGCAATATCATTACAACAAAGGAGTCATTTCTTCCTTGTGACCTTGTTCTCGTGACGTCATAGCCAACATCTGGAGTGAAGGGAGAACAAACATTTCCCCTACCATCCCGTCTACCTATGCCAGCTGAATATTGCAAAGAGAAATTTACATCACACATAGTGGAGTATTTAGTCAATAGTCGGGTTGTGGAAAGAGTTTGACAGTGCTGTGTTTGTGTGAAAGTGTTTACCTTCTAGTGGCAGTGTAATGATTCATTAATACTAAACTTCATACCTTTTTTATAACAGTATTGGTAACACTAACCTATTTCATTTATCAAAAAATCTTATTATATACTTTTATTGTTCCTTTAAAATCAGTTTTATCAATCTGTCCAAGGTTTTCTCATCAACCCCCTATCAGTATTATTAATATAGCTTTTAAACATCTTATAACTTTTTTGATTATGGAATATATATTTAAAAAAAAAATGGTACACACTACAAAGCTTTATAAAGAATTTCTAATAAATATGCAACAGATACTAATACAGTTTTATACAAATATATAATTTTTTATTCATAATACAATCTCTATAAACATGAGTTTGTAGTAATAATTTTAACAAAGGCCAACTATAGGCAAGTTTGAAGTATTTAGATGTATTCCCAAATGTCCATTTAATGGTAACTGAATAGGATTATACTGCATAAAATCGGAACCTTTTCGCATCTTCCTAGCCTCAAATCAAGGTACAACACTGGGGATCCTTACTACTAGAGCAAGTAACCAGTGTAGCGGAAGCGAGGAATGCTAGTGCAGCAATACTATCACACCGAATAAACACTATGCAGAAAATGTGTGAATTACTGATACTATGATGATAGTATTACCCTCTTTGGCCACAATATTTATCAAGTCAAGTAGTTGCTTATTACACATATTTTTTAACAAAAATGTTTATGCTAAAATGGAACTAGTATCTATTTTATTAATTGGGTGTTAATTTCCCGTTCCCACGTAATCGATCTTTGCAAAAGAAATCAAACCGGGTTATGCAAAAAGTCATCAGAAATATGAAATTACAAAAAAAATTGTTGGAAAATTTTGGCGATTTTTCTCCTCTATGGTTCACCAATTCAACGTTTTCGCTTTATCAATTTTTGACATAGTTACTTGTAAAATGTCTCGAAATGTAATTATACTTGCGGTAACTCCCAACAAATTACAGATTTTGAAAAAAAATCAACTTTAACGAAGCACTACTAGCGCCACGTTTCTCTCGGCACACAAACTTCATAGAAATATAAAACTCGCAAACACATCTTATTTTTTGCAATTGTTAATCGCAAAAGGACGAAACAAACACAATAGTAAGTCGCAAAATTACTCAAAAGGATGAACAAACACATACAGTCACTATTCCACGCACAAAACAAGAAAATATTGCATTCACCTACCCAATATAGTTATATGAAACAAAAATATATAAAACTTGACTAGAAAATTGTGCATAATAAATTATATTATAAATATTATACACAACATATACAATCTATTATACAACAAATATAGCAATCTATTTCTCTTATTTTTTTATTTTAGTCATCATCTTTAATATAGTAGAAGTTGATTGTTAAAAAACCTATTTTAATTTGAATAACTTCCTTCAGCCACATGTTAAAATACAGTTTTGTTTACAACCTATGAAAAATATTCTAAACAATGAGATTTTATATATCAAATCTATAAATCTAATCTCTAAACTGAATCTCTATACAATTCTATGCTTTAATTATCAATTAAACCGAATATTCACTTTGAGAATATTTTTTTCAGACATTTGTCATATATTATTTTTCCAGACATTTCTGATTACAAAATTTGGCCAACACAAATGTCAATATTCCCACCTAAACAAACCATTTGGAAATAAATATTGACATTCTTTTTGCCTGGGAGTTTTTAATTCTCATTGTTTTAGTCTTGGGCTTTTTAATAACAAAAAGCGATTTTGGCATTGATTTATTTTAAGGAGTTTATTATATTAAATTATTAACACTTTCAACTAAACATATTTACCTGGACTTATTTTAAAATAAACCTTGCAATTAAACTTGTGACATATTGCATGTAAAACATAGCATCTGAATTATATATAACCAGCCATTAAATGCCACAGAACAACAGTTTGTTCCCTACTTATTATTGCAATGATTAATTGTTGTTATGAATGTGTATTTTTTTCTATATCTAAAAAATCTGTTGTTAATAATAGTAACCTAAATATGATTTTCAATAGTTGCTATTGACGCTTTTACAATTACATCCAGAGGACAGTCATCATGGCTGGCTATACAGGCCCTCTGATCCCTTCCCTCTTGCTGTTGCCAAACAATAACCTAATTGAATATGACTAGGGAGATGTGAACAACTATGGTGGCTTGAAATGGTATGTGCAACACTTTTCCAAATGCAACAGTTGAAATATTCTAATAATGAACGAATTGAGCAACAATAACAGTTGACAGTTTTCATCCAACTATCATTTATTAGAAAAAAAATAATAGTGCTTAATGAGAAGTTAATGCCAAAAAAATCTACTCAACAAACTAAAAATTATTTGTAGGTGTAAACAATCATGAAAACTGATTTTGAATTCAGTTGCTAAATTTTTTGTAAATCTACATACATATTCTCTTCTGTGTATAATCAAAATGTTGTATTTAGTAATAATTGATTATTAAATCAATAATACAAGTTACTGCCATACATAGCATGGGGAAAATATATTTTTTAATAATCAAATATCTGATAATCTATCTTTCTAGCTCAATCTCAATTATATCAAACTACACTCAAAGAGATATAGAGGCGGAAAATGTATCCATATTGAAAAATATTAAAATAGGCATAAATAGAAAGAAGACAATTTATAAACATATAATAATGTTAAATAAGACTTTATATGCTTTGAAGATTTTCATAATCCCAGAAATAAATCAAGAATATAACTGTCTAAAAATTAATCAATTGGTTTCAATTATGCAATTAAAATTAACACAGACTGTGATTCAAAGAAAACTTACAACAAATGTTTGTGCAACATTGCATAATATCAACACTGTGGCTGCAATTACATTTAAATACATTGGTTATAAACCCTAAGAATCGTACAAGGTCAAAATTAAATAAACCAATTATGTTGATACAACAAACTACCAAAGTGATTAAATAGAAGTAATTCATTAAATTTTGTATTATTGTGATCAGTTATAACTACTTCTCTCCTGTATCTGCATTGCGAACTGGAATATTTGTAAAAAGTTTAAATATCACTACTTCCATTTTTTAACCTATGTTGTTTTAATATATATATTAAAACAACATAGGTTATTCAAATACAAGAATATTTATTAATTTATATTCAAAGCTTTTCGTTGGTAAACAGTACCAACATCATCAGGAATGAAAATTACAATAATGTAAGCTATAGGCCTAAAACATATGTTAAATTCATATTTATTCATATATATATATATATATATATATATATATAATTATTTACACCTTGGGAAAAATTACATGGAAATTCTGAAATTTAAAAATTTAAAATTTTTTAAAAGCTATATTTGCATAAAATATCCATCTTGTAAACTGATCACATTTCATGTAAAACAAAATCAGACTTTTGTTTTAGTTGGCTATTTTATGACTGTCTTAGCTTAATTTTTTTTCATTTTATGAATAACTTAAAATTAATATACCATGATTGTCTTGACATAACAATTCCATCTTCTGAAATTTGACTTTGATCTGAGTATATTTGAAATTTACTCTTGTCTGATGAATATATGTTACTGTCAACTACTTAAAATTAGTCCAAGGTATTAGTAAAGTTTAATGTGTGTTATGTTTGCAACTAGGAACCATAAATATACTAGGCCTACACCTAATCAATCTAAAAATAACTGCTCATGGATCTCTAGTTTTCTTCTGCTACTTTTCCTTTTTTTAATCAGATTCACTAATGGAGGAGTTGGAATTATGACTATTTAAAAAACTATAAAGTCAGAAATTATGAAAGTTCAAAGTGTTATATCTTTTACACTTCTCTTAATTGTGCCGGTGTTAAGTGAAAACACTGAAGAAAAATGTGAAGTAGACAGGCTTCATTCATGGATTGATGATCAAATAACCAAAATATGGAAAAATGTAACAGATGTAGAATGGTTGATGAGTACAAGCAAAGTGGGAAGAACAGACATCAATTTGATAAAATCATTTGATAATGTTTGTGAGTATCTGGATAAATATGTACCTTTTGTAGCAGAAGAAGCCGTTAACTCAATCTGGGCATATGCTGTTATTAACGAAGAAAAGTTGGGGATCAATGGCTTATACAGTATTTTCCGTAGGTATCAACAAGAAGTAAAAAGTGAACTATCTAGTAGATATTCATATAGTCGAGCCTGGCAAGATTTTGCTGAAACTGTGTTGCAAGATTCAGATACAGCAGCTTCAATACCAAATTCAATGGAACAAATCCATAAGCAAATTATAGAGGGCTATGAAACTAATGGGAGACCGTTATTTGAAATTGTGTTAGAAGTAAGTAAATAGCTCAAACTCACTAGCTGCACTTATTGTACTGTTATTTTTTGTTAAATATGAATGTTGTTATTTATAAGTAATGAAGTAAACATTTGTTTGCCAGTTGTTTATTAAAACAAATAATTAAAGTGGTTTTTCTAACAATAAATTATAAACAGGCCACTCTAATTATAAACAATAATATCAGGTTAATAGAAATTTCAATTTTTTTACAAATTAGTTTATTTAAATAGAAAATAAATGTGTGTAAATACTGTAAATGCAAATCCATATTGCACAAGCACAAAAAAATTGCACAATACAAATTTTATCTATCTATGTTTTGTAAGCCATAATAAAAGTTCAAAGATTAATTTATTGATACAGGAATCAACATAATAAAACAAAACTATTATTAGATCATATATTTAGCGTAAAATATTTTATATATTATCCTTCAATTTAAATGATTGCTGACCACAATATAATTTGTATGTCATAACCTTTTGGTTCATTGCAATAAAATTGTCTTAAGAAATATTCTTTAATTTATCGCCTACCAGAGTAAAATTATCAAAACTTAATATCATTGCACTTTATAAAGTACTTTACTGATTTAGTTTTAGGATTTTGATTTTTGTTTTTATTGTATACAGATGAAACTTATAATTCTTTGTAAAAATCACATTTATTTCACCCCCTGAATAGAGAAGGAAGTTATTTTAAACATCGTTTATTTCTATTATTAACATAAATAAAAATATGTTAAAAATTGACCTATACTATACCTGCTTTTGATGTTAGATAAGGATGGTCTTATTGAGAGATGGTTGTTCTATTCAACTTGCACCCCAAGAAAAATGCTTTTCTCATTTAACAACAAAAGCAAGCCCTACTATAGGTAATTTTTATATACATATATTTATATGTAAGTAGACATATACAATATTAAATATTAATGCTTTTTACCTAAGTTTTAGTATGTTACATTTGTATTAAATTCATTTTGAATCTCATTTTAGACTATAATTATAACTGGCTACCCTCCCCCTCTACTTTGAGACAATATAATTCTGTTCAAGCAGTTTTTAAAATCTACATAAACATGCTTAAAAAAATATCGATTTTATAAACATTAATTTTTTTTTACCTTATAAAGAATTTACAACTTTTACATGAAAATATTTTTCAGGGCTATGTAGTAACCAAAATGTTTATATTAATGTAATTTACTGTTTTGTAGGAAACCGGGAATAAATTATGCCATGTACAGCAGTCACCCCATCAAGTTTTATTTAACCTGTTCAATTCTCTTCAACTTACACAGCTGAAAGGGTATACAATGATGCAATTTTCTTGGATGTTACTGCGTCTCTATAAATTAGGTAGTTTGTGGTAGAGTTTAAGTTCTGGTAAAGATGAGTAAGTAGTTTTAATTTCAGAAAGAAAAGTCAACTAGGAATTACAAATGTTTAACTATGAACTGAGAGCAATTATGTCTGTTTATACGATGTTTCGAGAAAGGTACACAAAGTAAAATATTGTCATCATTTTATAGTAACTAAAAATAATAGTCAATAATCATATTCTATTCACTGTTTTCTAAAATACGCTATTTATGTAATTATATCTTGTAGAAGTGACTTAAATGACATAATGAATTTTGGTAGTTTATTGAGAAAGCCAAGTTAAAATGTTATTGTTTATTAGAGTCATAAAAATTCAGCAAATCTCATATTGACCAGTTGGACAGTAATTTTATATTGTTTTACAAGCCACTAGTACATCATTTAAAAAAATTTTGGTCAGTGAACAAAACTGATAACAAACTAACATAACTACTGAATTTGAAATGAAATGTCACTGCAGATAAAAAAAACTCCATCTTTATTTTGTTTATTTTGTGTTTTAGTTAATGTTTTATATAAAATAGTACTTTAAGAATTAGAATAGTTTTTTAGATTATGTTAATCCATGAACTATGGTTACTTTACTATGTTTTGTTTCACAGGGGAATTCACAGTAGAGTCAAGATTAATGCGTGAAAGACATATAGAACGTATGCTAGAACAAGTAAGATCTATAAAGACTGCATTAAAATCAGCAGACCAAAGTTACTGGAAATGTGATCCAATACATCATGTGGAAGGAGAAACTTATGAACAATTCACGAGGCTTTTGCAGGTCTTTAAATATATATTTGCTGAGAGAATTCAAGTTTTACATGGAAAGTTTATGGTCTCTAGTTACTAAAAATTATATAATTTTTTCAGGGCTACATCCAAAATGAAGTTGATTTAAACTCAGAACAATCTTGCAGTGAAAACTGTGGTTATTATTCTGTAACAAAACAATACGGTTGCTTTCAAAACCAATTCTGCAGCAAACAACGTTCTTGCAACGGTGACATTGTTGACTGTCAGTTTATTGATGCAGATATGTGGGTTTGTCAGGCGGTTAGTTAAAATTTTTATACAATTAAATAACTTAAAAAAATTAATTGAAGTTAAACACTCAAGAAGAATATATGATTTGAAACCTATTTTAACACCTTTGCAGGATCCTAGAAAATCGTCACGCCGTTATGATTGGGTAGCTTATGAGAATGGACGAGTCCTTGGCAATAAAGGCACCTGTTACCGTCAGAACAAAGTAGACAGTTGGTGGCGGTGGTTGTTTTGGCACTGTTCATACTGTTTCTGTATTTGTGACGACCCAGCTTTTTCGGACAGATATATTAATCTGAGGAGTGTTTTGTCCAATGTCGCTGACAATAAGTAAATATGTATTTAATTACAATTAATTTAAAGCTTCCTGTGACTAATGTTTTCAGCCAGTTTTTATTTCAATATATTTTATTTATATTTCACATGATAAATATAGACAAAAAAATTAATTATACCTATACGTTTTGTTTATAACTACATGTTGTTTAACAAGAAAATCCTATTTAAATTCATTGAAAACTGCTCAATTCAGTGTTTGTATTCTCAATCAGATTATATAACTAAATTTTGTTAATGTTTCCAGTTAGATGAATTTTAATTAAAGACAACTGAATAGTCGATTTAACTTAAAGCCAATGTAAAATACTGTGTAAGAGTTTATCATCCAAAATACTTATATAAACATATTTTTCAGGGTAGTTGTTGGAATACGTTTTGTGAAAAATAATGGAATAATGCATTTACAAATTCAAGAGGCGCAAATGTTGCCGTTTGCCAGTGTAAATCAATCGTCAATACAGTGGCGCTCTGTGGATCAATACAAAACATCAACAGAAGGAGTCATTGAAGGTCGTGACTATGTTACACTGTCATACAAAAAGCGTGGCATTGATCTGGATGACCTAAAAGCTCCTGAAGGACATGTCGTGATAGGTTTGTGTTTTTACTTTATCTAAAATTTTTGAATCTCCTGATTAGCAACCCTCAAGTGAATTGTGTATAAACTTCATCTAGTTTTAGGAAGGATCTTTTATTTGTCATATTTAGTGTTACTTTTTTATTTAAAGAAATATTTGTAGGCCTTTATCTTTCTCCCCAACTTTAAATGTTGCAGTCTGAATATACATTTTGGCTCAACACACACATGCATTTCATTCTTTTTAGAAACTTATTAAACAGACAATTTATAAAAAATTTCAGGTGTGAAATTCAGAGTTGTAGGATCACACGTGAACTTGGAAGTACTTGCCGCACCATTCAACTTTACAACGGGGCAACTTGACCAACCAGGAATGAAAAGTATTTGGATTAGCAATGATAACACAGACGCCTCTCCGGAGTCACCAAGGTAAAACTAACTTATAACAATGAATTTCATTAATAAGGTATTTTTAAATTATTTTGGTTCTGTCACTTCCAGATGACATGTTAACTAAGGGAAGACTAATTGGAATTTTACCGCAGTTATGATCAAAGAATCATAAGGTCTTAGATTTAGAGGGAAGCAGGAAACAAAAGTTAAAAAATGAGTTTTTCTCAATCTTACAAGAATAATAACAAAAATTGAAGTATAAAAACCAAACATCTATTTAAAAAATAGTAATATTCATGCATTTTATATTCAATAAAACATAACCACGATAAAAACATTACTACTCAATTTAGTCATTCACTAATTAGACGTTATTTATTACTTTTGATTGATATGACTTAAATTTTATTTAAACAAGGATAAAAGAAAGCATGACAAAAAAATTGAGTACTCTCATCTTTAAATATGAAACTGAACTAAAAGCACTGAGAGATCACGAACATGGTATGGGATACAGTATTTTTTTATTCAAACAAAATCAAAATACATGAAGATATCACAATCCGTCTCAATAATTAATTTTTTAGTTTTGAAGAATTTTGAAACTAAATTTTTAACAGTCAAAAAAACTACCAACATATAAATTTTTAACAGTCAAAAAAACTACCAACATATTTCTTCTATATTAAGAATTGTTAGAAAACTAGCTTTGTTTTATTTGTAATTTGTCTTATTTAAAATTAAAATAAGTCTATTCGTTATAATGTAATCTAGAAAAAAAAAATACTCTATATATTTCTAGGACACAAGTTATCTTAGAATCACCGGAGAACCCTCTACATTCATTATCAACATCAAAAATTGATTCAAAACACGACCAATATTTGCTATTCACATACTCAGACGTTGATTTGGATGCCGCCCAAACTACTGTGCCGTTCTTTGATGCGCAGATTGTCGCTCCACAACCTGCTACTTTATTAAGTGGGATTGGTATATACCACAAAGGAAACAAATGGTTCGGAGGTTTTATTGGAGTCAAAGTGTTCACGTTAGACTATAGTGTCTATCTACAAGATACTTTCCCTAATTTAAATGAGACTGAATATATAACAAAAGGATAGACTGTTACTCAAATGTGAATTTTTGTATTTAATAGGTAACTTGATAAAATAGGTTTAGCATTATATGTAGTATTTTATTTTAAACTGTAATAAAATTTCATTGACACTGTATTTAACAAATAAATGTGTTACTAGTGTTAAGGTAATATTTATTATAATCTAATGTTTTTAGCAGCCTTTTTCTAAACTATATTAATGAAAATAAACCATTTTAAATTTTGTTCAAACTGTTATTTCTCTAACTACTGTCTATTTAATAATGTCAAATGGGGTCATTTTAATTAAAGAACAGGAAGATACAAAGAGCATTCGATAAAATTATATGAATTGACTTTACGGGATATTAAATAAAAAATAAGGAAACTGCATCACAGCTCATATTTTTCCAGTTTTGCTCCCTTTTTGTATACTGTCCCAAAACGTCTTTCATCTTGATAATTGTCAAACAGAACTGTAACCAGGTTATGGTGTTATAATTTTTTTTTTATGACCTTAAGAGAGAGATCAAAGACGTAATGAATAATATGTTTAAAATAAGGAAAAACTCCTTTCCTAAACATGGAAATTAATGTACAAAAATGAATCAGGTGTTCAAGAAATATTTATATCAATATGTCATGGAAAGGAAATGAGTCGTGCTTCCAAAGAAATGTTTATACCAATACAGTATTTTTTGTCCCCATTCTATTGTATCATTAATTCATTCAAGTCACTAGTGTTCTACAGATTGGTGTATTACCCAACTTCATCATTTGTGTATGAATGTCCTTATCAGTTATGTTTAGATGGCTGACAGAAGGTCAATAGGCCATACATATATTTAGGCTGTAAGTTATATCAGTCACAAATATAGACATAAATATACCAAATGTAGACACAAATATACCATAGAAAGCACAAATGTCTAGTCTTGTGTATATTAGAAAATAAACTGTCTTGAAGCAAACAAATCAAGCAATGACTCACTCAAAATTAGCTGGACTGATCTTTATTCCTGCTATTAATAAATCTGGATTATTCTGTCACCACATTGATCTGGATACATGGGGTTTTACTATATTAGAAGTCCTATTTTTTCTAATTCACAGGAACTTATTTTCCGTGTAATTGGAGTTTTCGGTAATCCAAGGGGGTCTCGGTCCCTTTCACCTTGAATTATCAAGATTCGACTGTACTTTTATCTCTAAGAAGTCAATAGTTAATTGTAAGTACTTTTAATCTTATAAAACAAAAATGTCCCTTATTATTAAATCTTTAATGTCATACTGATTCATGCAGGCTACAAATAGGAAGATAGGATTGAAAAATTGTTATAGATTCAAGAAAGTTTTCCTATTAAATTAGTTTTCGATAATTCGAGATATGTTGATAAAACTAATGTACAATATGCGTAGAAGATTTTAATATATAAATAACCTCGTTTAGCTATGGCTTGTATAGATTTATAAAATGTGTAGAACCATAACAATAGCTAAAAAAACCAAGACAAATTCATAAAAGGAACACTGCAAAAGAAGATGAAGTTTTCCCCAAACTTTTGAAGAAATATAGACTTAATTGTTTCTTCGAAGACAATATTTCTTCAAAAATGAAAATGTAGGATTTTTCCAAGACTCAATTATTTCTATTATATTTAGTAAAAATTTAAATATATCAACAAATAAATTTTTAATGTTAGGTTTATATTCTAAATAAAATGCACGAGGGGATGGTCGATATTTTCAGTCACGTTGACTTGTCAATGATATTCGTTTGTCATTGGTGGTACCAGTGAAAAAATATGGAAAATTCCAATTCCAGTAACAATGAATCGATCAGAAGTTGCCGCTGTTATGATTGGGCAAAAAATCGCAGTCACTGGATGAAACAGCTGCCATTGGTTAATTTGTCGGTCACTGGATGAAACATCTGTTATTGGTTGATTTGTCGCTGTCACTGGTTCTACTCATTTACATCGTGAATGAGTGGTCCATTTGTGTCAGGTTTTATGACAGTGACAGTGTTGTATACAGTAGATGCTATTCCACACTCGGTAGTTTGTTCTTAATTTCGTAGGAATTAATTTTTAAAAATGGGTTCCAAAAAAAACGAGGTGTAGAATCATTTGACCAGTGTGGTATGGCTGCCTGATGTTGGGACATAGAGAGCAGTCTCAGTATCCCTTGTCCCTGGTACTAGAGTCACTGATCCAAACCTGGCACTGTCACTAAAATTTCCGATCCGTTAAAGTCACTGGATCAACCATTCCTAGTTAAAGCCTCAAGGAAATTTCCCTAAGCTTAATAAAATGGTCATACATTTGTTTTAATTAAGGATTAATTTCATTTTGTAATAAAAGACCATAATGGTATAACAATATAAAAAATACTAGCATTTAAAAAAAATAAGAAAATATGTAAGTGCAAAAATTAAAGTTATAATGTAGGAAAAGAATGGGAAAAGGGTAAAATACCTGCCATTCACAGCATTGTCACACTACTCATTGACGTGTTTCGGAGGACCTCTTTCAGTCAGAACTTTTTATAAACTGTTCTTCTCTACATGGGAATCGGTTTTAATCATATCTAACTACACCTCTCTTTGTTATTTAACCTTTATCTCATACCGGTTCAGCTTATTCAAAGCTCTGCCTATTGTTTAATCTATTCCCATGAGACGATTCCCATGCAGTAAAGAACCATTTACAAAAAGGTTATGACTGTGTTGATCCTCCGAAACGCGTCAACGAGTAATGTGACAATGGCAGGTAATTATAATACCCTAAATAAGAATATAAATCGGAGCAGAAAATTATCAAAAGGGTAAAATAGTTAGGAAATTGTTATTAAACTTAAGCTGATGTACAATAAAGCTATTCTAAATAACAGAGGGACACTAAATTAATGAAATTAGAACATATAACTGTCAGTAAAAAAAATTAAAGAATGAACTTAGTAGGGATAAACCTGAAGAGGTAATATCTAATCCTTGCAGCTTAAGTACAGTATCAAAATTTCCCGTAAAAACATTGTCCACATTAATTAAGAATAGGACAAGTGTAGAATAAAACAAAAAACTTCCTACGCGTAGTATTTCAAAAGGTATTCAACACAAAAATATCAATGATAATCATTGCAAGTAACACCTAAATGGAGGAAGGTGCTTCAAAGCATGAAAAATTAGCCAACAGCAGCATTTCAACTCAAATCATGTAACATGATTGGTCGCACTTATACAGTAGGAAAATATAAGTTGGTTAGCTATCAAGATATCACCATGGGCATCAGCCCATCAATAGCATCACCTGTAAATTTGAAGGTTGATAGTAACTTTTTGGTAGCAAAATAATTAAAGTTGGATGATCAATTATAAGAGTTTTTATTAGTAATAAGTAATATTAAAAAAAAAATTTTAAGTGAATTTTTACTGAGGTTAAAAAAGAAAACTTTTATTTTATTTACCCTAGAGCACTATTTGACATTGTGGGGTAGCCATGGGAGTAGTTAAGGTTGTACAATGAAGGTTTCGGCAACAACCAGATGAGGGTTATTCTTCCCCCCCCCATATACATCTTTCAGAAATATATTTCTAAGTATTGGAAAGTTGGCACAGTGCCAAGACCCACTAAACTTCGAACACGAAAATTCAATTCAAATCCGGCTGGACCCTACAAATTTAATTATTGAATAAATATTTGAAAAACTGTATTAAGTTATCAATTGTTATCCACTATAGGTTTAAAAAGATGTGTTTAAATTTGATTGAATGAATAACAACTTATCTTATTAATGATGGAAAGTTTGTACAAGATATATATCAGGAGAGTGTGAGCTAATAGGAGTTTAAAAAAAATCTTGTATTTTAAATATGTAACATTATATAAGGCAAAAGAAGCCCCTTTCCAACTTAGGTAAAGCAAAAGGACTAGGATTCAGCCTGATTTCAGATGGAGTTGCAAGATGTCCAGATTAGAAACACTTCCTGTCACATCAAAGAACAACAGAAGGGGACATAGAAAATCTAATAGCAGTGGACAGCAAGGCTGTCCAGGAATTTGAAAAAATGGCTTGTTCATTTTATTGTTTATATTCCAAAATTTTAAAATATTTTTTTGAACGTTTAAACCTTATATTTCAATTTTATTTCTATAATAAACACTTAAACATCGAAATCTTCCCATGACCAGCTGGTTGTTAATTACTTATTAGACTTTCGATATTAAAGTGTAATAAGTAACAAACACTTACTAAGGGATATTGTAACCTTTTCTTTTATCAGAATGGCTGTAATACAATATTTTTGTATATATTTATAATATATATTTATTTGTAATCCGCAATTAGTAAAATTATAATAAGTAGAAGCAAGTAAAATTTTTATTGTATGTTACATGAAGTAATTAAATTGTTGAAAATTTCATGGTTTGTTAAGATAAAAAATTAATATCTGTAGAGAAATTAGCGAATCAGATTTTGTTAGGAAAAACTATATATGCTTTAAAGGTGGTTTTGGATTAATGAAACAAAAGAGGTTCGGTGATCTTAAATTAAAAGGAGGACAAATAGTATGATCACTTTGTTGGGATGGTATATTAATTTTAGAAATCTCTAAAATACAAATTCAATAAATTAAAATTTTAATAAAAGGTTACCATTGAAATTTTTTATAATATTTAAATTTGCATTTCGTGACCTTAGCTTGACAAGGTTCTAACTAGCATTTTTGTCAAAACTGAGTTACATACAGTATATATATGGCTACACAAAATTAGCTTTTTTCAAATATATGACTCTTACATTATTAACTTTAAAAATAAAAGATGTATTAATTTGACAAGTTTCTAACTATGAGGGACTACCAGGACAAACTGATACCTGGTATTCAGTTTGACTAGGTTCTAATTACAGTCGGGTCAGCTTGGAATCTGTTCATAATGCAAGTATTCCTTGACATTATTAACAGCAGCTGCTTCTCTGTTTTGCTTTGGTTTTATTATTGTGTTGTATGTGGTTTGATTTTCAGGTTGTGTGTAATATTACCTATGTTTAAAGGTTTTCTTATGTACAATCTTAGCTATAGAAGCATTCAATTTACAAAGTTGCTTGATGTGATCATCTTGAATTCACTGAATAACTAAATTTAAAAACACCCTACTAAGTGAATATGTAATTGCTTACTTCCTGACGCCTTTCAAAACATTCGTTCCTTTTACGAAGCTAACCCTCTACTGGCGGCATCGGTTAGGTATAAAGGCTCTAACTGGAATGGATGGATGACTGTGGAATGGGGTGGGTTGTTTTGGTTGTGTGTCATATAATAGAACAGACTGTTAGCTTCAAAATGTGTGTGATCATTTAATACGTTTTCTTTATTTGTCTCGTAGTGTTTGTATATTTCATATTCTTCTAAGGTTGTTAGTTTTTTACTTTGTTTTAATGTGTGTAGAACATTTAAATTAGTGTGTATGTCGGCATGTGTGTGTTGGGTGTTTTTTAGGTATTTTGCATAGCTGGATTTAAGGTTTTTTTTTTTTTTTTTGGGTAATGTGTTCTTTGAAGCGTGTATAGAATGACCTGCCGGTTTGGCCAATGTAATAGTTGGGACAATCTTTACAAGTTAATTTGTAAATACATGAGAGTTTCTATTTGTCAGTTTCTTTTTGAAAAGGTTATAAGTGCTGTCTTTGTAAGTGTTTGTTGTTTTGTAGGATATTTGGTTGGAGTTTTTTAAATGTGGAGGCTATTTTGAGTGTGTTTTTGTTGTGGTAAGTGAGGGATATAAATTGTTGTTTTTTGTGTGGTTTGTCTGCGTGGCCGTTTGATAGTGTTTATGTTTAATTTTCCTGAGTATGTTGTCTATGTGTTGGTAGCCGTTTTGTTGAGCGATGTATTTTATGGTATTAAGTTCTTCGTCATAGTCTTTCTGTAGCATTGGTGTATTGATTAGGGAGTGTAACATATGATTAAATGCAGCGTGTTTGTGTTGTGTGGGGTGATTAGATGTATTATGTATAACAATATCGGTAGTTGTTGGTTTTCTGTATTTTTGAAATTATATCTGGTGTTGTGTTTGCTGATGGTAAGGTCTAGAAAGTTTATTTTATTGTTGTAAATGTGGGGTTTTGGTGTATGGTATTAATGTAATTGTGTAGTTGTTTGATTTGCCGTTTGTTGCCGTTGTATAATATTAAAATGTCATCTACATATCTATGGTAATAAATTATTTTATGTGTGTGATTATTGTTCTATAGAATGTATTGTTGTATGATATGATGTAGGAAAATTTCTGCTAGGATGCCTGAGATGGGAGAACCCATAGGGAGGCTGTCTTTCTGCGTATAGAATTTGTGTTGGTATGTGAAGTAGTTTTGTGATGTGATGAGTATAGTGAGTGTGATGATTTCATGTGTGAGTTTATGTAGAGTGTTGTTTGTTGTGAGCATATTTTGTAGTTTGTCGAGTGTTTGTTCTATTGGCACATTAGTGTATAGGTTTTTTATGTCGAATGAGGCAATGGTGGAGTTGTGTGGTATGTGGATGTCTTGAATTTTTGAGGTCTATGTTATTGTGTATGGATGTGAGATTGTGAAAGTTTATGTTGTCTTTGATAAGTTTATCTACGTATTTGGCTAGCTTATGTGATGGTACATGTGTGTGATTGCTTAGTGGACGGATGGGTGTGTTTTCTTTGTGGATTTTTGGTAAAGCATTTAATGTAGGGGACTTGGGGTTTTATTTGTTTGTAATATTTCTTTTGTTCTCTTTTCATGATTTCGGTGCATTTATTTGGAAGACTTTTAATTTAAAAAACCTACACACTAATGTGCCAAGAGAACAAACACTTAGAAAAATATGGAATATACAAACACTAGGCAACAGATAAAGAAAACATATTAAATGATCACACATTTTGAAGCCAACAGCCTTTTCCATTATATGACACACAACCAAAACAACCCACCTCATTCCACAGCCATAAATCCATTCCCGTTAGAGCCTTTATATCTAACCGATGCCGCCAGTAGATGGTTAGCTTCATAAAAGGAACGAATGTTTTGAAACGCGTCAGCAAGTAAGCAATTATGTATTCACTTAGTAAAGTATTTTTAAAATTAGTTTAATCAGTGAATTCAAGATGATTACATCAAGTAACTTCAATAGAGACCAACGGATAACAGTAATCAACCTCTACCGACGGACGAAGCTCAAGGTATACAAAACTTCCCTCCACATTTCCTTTAACACTCAATGCCTCAAATATAACCTAACCCTAAAAACACTAAAAATACAATAAATAACAAAACACCTGCTGCACTAAAAACAACAACACAAGCACAGAAAATATTTATCAAAAACAGCATCAAGTAATTATACGCTAAGAAAGACAAACTTAATCACACCCTATACAAATTACACCGAACCCTCACAACAATGCTACACCACACGGAACTCGAAGAAATACAGGGTCGCACCCAAAATTGGTAGGACTGATTTTCTCTGGCGCGAATGGAGCGGTGGAGGGGGTCTGCCTGGCAGGGTAAGGTGGAGGGGGCTCTTAGCAACAGACCGACACCAACCTCATTCGCCTGCGGGCTGTCGTTGAGTCACGACACCGTTTTTATTGAAGCAAGTTTTTTGTCCGCGTCAAAAAACAAAATGAATCCGAAATAAGAGCAACGTTATTCCGTGAAGTTTTGTGCGAAACTCGGGAAGACGGTAACTGAGACCCTTGATATCATCAAGCAGGCTCATGGTGACACTGCCTTAAGCCGTTCCACAGTATTTGAGTGGCACAAGTTGTTTAAGGGTAGGGAGCTCGTTGAAAACGACCATCGCTCCGGACGGCAGTTGACAGCAAGAACCGACACTAATGTGGACAGAGTGAGGACACAGACCGACGCTTAACCAGTGAAGAAATTGCAGACCAGTTGGGTCTGTCTGCATCCAACGTCCAACGCATTATTTCACAGGATTTGGCCATGCGCAAGGTGTGCGCCAAGATTGTGCCAAAAATTCTGAGTGTCGACTAACAGGCAACCCGTGTGCGCATTTCCGAAGAAGTGTTAGCCAATTTGCACCAAGATGAAAATTGTTTAGACAATGTGATAGCTGGTGATGAAACATGGGTTTTTCAATATGACCCCGAAACAAAAAGACAATCCGCGGAATGGCACAATTCCGCGTCTCCACATCCAAAAGAGGCTCCCATGAGCTCCCATGGGCAAATCAAAAATCAAAACGATGTTGATTGAAGTTTTCGACCGTCATGGAGTGGTTCACAAGGAGTTTGTCCCACCAGGGGAGACTGTGAATGCGAACCTTTACGTGCAGGTGCTCACCCGCCCACGCGTGAAAACAGTCCGACCGCCCATCGCAAATTGCTGGGTGCTTCATCATGACAACGCGCCGTGCCATGGCGCGCTCGTCGTCAGACAGTTTCTGGCCAAATACGGCGTTGCCACGTTGCCGCACCCTCCCCATTCTCCCGATTTGGCACCACTGGACTTCTTCTTCTGATGAAATGACAGCTCAAAAGACGACGTTCTGACTCGATAAAGGCCGTTCAAGAGGCTTCGACGACGGTCATCAATGGCATCCCCAAAGAAAATTTCCAGCGGGCGTACGGGCTATGGGAGCAACGTTATACTAAGTGTATAGCTGCTCAAGGAGTATACTTTGAAGATTATTAAGTCGATGTAAGTATATCATCAATAAAATTCTTGTAAAAAAATCAGTCCTACCACTTTTGGGCCCAAAATTCAATACACTAATGACTATACACATAAACAACTATAATTCATTAGAAACAAACAAAATCTAAAGCTACACAACCTTGCAACAAAACAATATCGCTATCTACACCGACCACCAATTTCATCTGCGCACCATCAACACCACAAATATCAATTTCAGTACAAATGAATTAACATTAATAAACAAAGGCCTAAAATATAACCTACACCCCAAAAAATACAGCTACAAACAAATGTCAAACATCCTTTTGAACACTGAAACAGCAATTCAATACACAGATCCCACACACCTAAATCCAGCTATGCAAAACACCCAATACACACCGACATACACAGTAGTAAACTCATGAACTTCGTCCTCTTTCATTCATTCTTCTACGCCAACACTGTTTAGCAGGAATTTTTCGCAGAAGTTTGATGATTTCATTTGTTTCACTAATCTCCTCATTGTTTTATTTTTCAATAGTTTTTGCCATGATTGTGAACTAACCCAGATTGTGGGTAACCTAATGTTTGTTCAAGCAGTTATAAATTACTTCAATGTGATGCTATTCACTAAGAACCTAATTACACTTGAGTGGGGGGCAGCTTAGTACAACATTGGTACAACAGTAACTACAATACAAAAGCAAGAACTAACCCAGATTGTGGGTAACCTAATGTTTGTTCAAGCAGTTATACGTTACTTCAATGTGATGCTATTCACTAAGAACCTAATTACACTTGAGTGGGGGGCAGCTTAGTACAACATTAGCACAACAGTAACTACAATACGAAAGCAAGAACTAACCCAGATCGTGGGTAACCTAATGTTTGTTCGAGCAGTTATACGTTACTTCAATGTGATGCTATTCACTAAGAACCTAATTACACTTGAGTGGGGGGCAGCTTAGTACAACATTGGTACAACAGTAACTACAATACGAAAGCAAGAACTAACCCTGATTGTAGGTAACCTAATGTTTGTTCGAGCAGTTATACGTTACTTCAATGTGATGCTACTCACTAAGAACCTAATTACACTTGAGTGGGGGGCAGCTTAGTACAACATTGGTACAACAGTAACTACAATACGAAAGCAAGAACTAACCCAGATTGTGGGTAACCTAATGTTTGTTCGAGCAGTTATATGTTACTTCAATGTGATGCTATTCACTAAGAACCTAATTACACTTGAGTGGGGGGCAGCTTAGTACAACAGTAACTACAATACGAAAGCAAGAACTAACCCAGATTGTGGGTAACCTAATGTTTGTTCGAGCAGTTATATGTTACTTCAATGTGATGCTATTCACTAAGAACCTAATTACACTTGAGTGGGGGGCAGCTTAGTACAACAGTAACTACAATACGAAAGCAAGAACTAACCCAGATTGTGGGTAACCTTATGTTTGTTCGAGCAGTTATACGTTACTTCAATGTGATGCTATTCACTAAGAACCTAATTACACTTGAGTGGGGGGCAGCTTAGTACAACAGTAACTACAATACGAAAGCAAGAACTAACCCAGATTGTGGGTAACCTAATGTTTGTTCGAGCAGTTATAAGTTACTTCAATGTGATGCTATTCACTAAGAACCTAATTACACTTGTATAGGTTTATTAAATAGTCTAAATAATCATCATCATTATAAGAAGTGCATGGCTCTAATTATTACATATGTAAATGTAATTACGAACATTTTAAAAATATACCAAAATTAACTTGATGCAAATAATTATAACTCAAACAAGGGCCTACATGGTCCTCACACATATGACTAATCATATTGGGAAAGTACATAATTCTTGAGTCATGCAATACTGAATGCTGAGCTTACCTGAACACGCAACGGGTGCATCATAATGAGCTGTAGCATGTCTGGCGGAGGAAGGACTTCTTTGAGCGACGCTATTCCTTGGACGTTGATAGCTTGGCACATGAATACTGAGAAGTAACGATGTAGGGGTAGATGAAACGAAACTTGAAGACTGTCATTCTGTGACAAAAAATTTTTAGATGAGTTTATAAATTTGAATAAAAATTATTTTAAAGTTTATGAATACTGTTTTAGCAATCATAAAGAATTAAAGAGTAGACTCTTACGAAGGTAAGTCTGTCAGTCTCCCAATCCAAAAAATCTATATATACATATATATATATATATATATATATATATATATATATATATATATATATATATATATGTACTGGGCCAGGCAAAATACATAGGCCTTACCACGGATTGTCTGAGCATCAGAATGAATGACCACAGACATGACGTTGGAACCATGAACATAGACAGGCCATCCGCTCAACACGCTGCTAGTTACAACATCATATCTTCAATGATTGTTATACCACCAAAATAATTAAGGCCCTCCCCCCTGATTGCAATCCTTCAGAATTGAGAAGATGGGAGTTATAATACCAATGATAGACCAAATCTAGAGAGCCACCTAACCTTAACATCAGATAAAACTCTTTTTACATTCCCCCAAAATTATATCATTTTCAACAACTCCATTTACCTTCCTTCTGACAGACTATTAATAACTAGTTTCAAGTAATCAATATTTACACAATTTACATATAACAATATCTACACAAATCACATATAGCACTATATCATAAACTATAAATCTGTGACATTTGGATATTTATACACATCTGTGGTTCACTTCAGTCTTTTTTTTCTCTTTTTTGACTGATGAAGATTATTTTTGTTCGAAATACGAGGGTTGTCCAGAAAGTAAAAAACGTTTTGGTGTAGGTCAATGAAAACAAAAGATACGAGGATGAACATTTATTTACAACTATTTAAAACCTTACTCTATTTTTCAATAAAATCACCGGAACCGTCAAGGCACTTGTTGTAGCGTGACACCAATTTTTGAATACCGACGTTATACTCTTCTGCCGCCAAGGAATGAAGCCACGTTTTTACTCCTTCTTTGAGATCATCGTCGTCCAAAAAGTTTTTCCCGCCTAAAAACACTTTCAACTTTGGAAACAAGTGATAGTCACTCGGAGCCAGATCCGGACTGTACGGAGGATGTCCAAAGATTTGCCATTTGAAAGATTGAAGTTCTGCTTGGGTTTGTGCACTGCAATGAGGCCGAGCATTGTCGTGGATCAGCACCACCTTCGACGACAGCATTCCGCACCGTTTGTTTTGAATAGTGCGGCGAAGCCGATGCAAGGTCTCGATGTAGGCCGCTGAGTTGATTGTTTCTCCTCTCAGCATGAACTCCACATGGATTAGGCCTTTCCTGTCCCAAAAAACTGTTGCCATCACTTTCCTGGTGTTCAAATTTGGCTTTTCATTCAGGTTTTTTTTTCGGCGAATTCGAGTGATGCCATTCCATTGACTGGAGCTTTGTTTCCGGGGTTCGATACAAAACCCAAGTTTCGTCACCCGTTATGATGCGGTCAAGAAACGTCTCACCATCTTCGTCATACTGAGTCAAAAACTCAAGCGCTGCTCCCATCCGTTTGGTCTTGTGGACATCAGTAAGCATCTTAGGCACCCAACGAGCACACATCTTTCGATAACCAAGACGCTCCGTCACTATTTCGTGCAAAAGCGACCTTGAAATTTGTGGAAAAAATGCCAGTAGACCGCTCAAAGTGAAAAGCCGGTTTTCTTGAATTTTTTTGTCAACTTTCGCTGTCAACTCGTCAGTAACGAGTAACGGCCTTCCACTTCATTCCTCGTCGTGCACACTAGTTCTGCCTTCATTAAATTTAATGCACCATTTCCTCACCGATGACTCGTTCATCGCATTGTCACCGTACACTGCCTTAATTTCCCTATAAATTTCTATGGGTCGAACATGCTGCACATTCAGAAACCGAATCACACTATGGACTTCACACTTGGCGGGATTTTCAATTGGCGCCGCCATTTTGAACTTCCACAAGAGACGCAAACGTGACCTCACGGCACCGCTACATAGCTCAAACTGAAGCGGAAGGTTTGGACTAAAGAATAAGCCCACTCCCGCAGTGGTGGGGGAACTGCGCCGTCCGTGATGCGCAATCGTTCTTTACTTTCTGGACGACCCTCGTATTTCAATAGTGTGTTAAGTTTTTATAGGTGTTTATTTCTAAGAGATTGCAGTTTTGGACTATTGCCATTAGGTAAGTCTGTCAGTCTCCTATCTACTCCAAAAATTCCTAAATAAGCTTTAAGCTTTACTAGAACTAACTTAAATATATATAGATTTTTTGGACTAGGAGACTGACAGACTTACCTTGGTAAGAGTCCACACTGTAGTCTTGAAATAGAAACACATAAAAGCACTTAAACAATGATATATTTCAACCACACAGTGGTCTTTGTCAATCGAAGAGAAAACAAAAAGAAATATGAGAGAATGAAATAAAATAAATACCAATAAATAAATATATATATATATTTTAAAACTTTAAACTGTACTTTTTTATATTATCTAAACTTTAAACTGTATTATTTTAAAGGAAACTTGTCAATGAAGAACAATATTTTGATGTTGGGAAAAGCAGAAAAATGCACTCAAATGTATACCAATATTCCTAACAGAAATAAAGATGATTACAGTAATCCCTTGCTATTCACGGGGGTTACGTTCCCCAAACTTACTGCGAATACAGAAACCAACTGTATATGGGAAAGGAATAAAGCATCAAATTGTTAATATTAATTAAAGCTAATCTGTGCACTTGTAATACGGCACGATATATTTATGTACTATGTAATAATATACATATTTTATAACATAATATTAGGTTAATTAATGCAGAAGCATAAAAATATATATATAAAAGAAATAATTTCAAATAGAAATATGAATTTTTTGTTGCAATACAAGTAAAGTAGGTAAGAAAGGTGCTAAAAGGCGCCTATTTGTGGGAACGAATAAGTAATAAGTTTTACAAGTTCTAGGGAGTTTTTGTTTAAGTCACGAAGCGAACAAGTGTGCAAGGCCTAACAACAGAACTGTGGTAGTTAGATTTAAGCTGACTCCCATGAGCTGGGAACACGCGCAGATTGGTCCGAATTTGAAGAAAATTGGATTTCTAACCGAAATGTTTAAATTCTCAACGGTTAGTAGAAAATTCCTTATTGGTCGATATTTCTAAGGATGTAAAACGATTGGCCAAGAAAATTGGAATTGGGGTGTTTGATTGTGAACCAGAGAAATTGCTAGAGATAGGGAAAACAGTCATACACAGGACTTGGCGAAGAGTGGACATAAGTCTGAAATGGGAAAGTTTTAATTAGGTTGGTTTAAGTTTAAAGTAAAGTTGAAGGAGGAAATTATAGTTATTTTATTTAAATCAAGAAAATAATTCTTGTTGATTAATTAAAAGTACCTAAGGGTTTGTAAATAGAAACTTGTATTAAAAGGGGGATCTGCGAATAAAAGGGAAATTGTTGTGATTGAAGTGATAGTGAAAAGTTTTGTGGATCAAGGTATTGTGTTTTTCAAGGAGCATTTTAACAAGTGTCAGGTAGTGAGAAAGGGTTCATCTGAAGGACTTCGGAACGAACTTAAGTATTGCACTCTCTGTTGCTATAATATAATTCATCTTCTAAATTTCTGGTCAATACGTTATGATTTAAATTTCTTTATACAATTTTCTTTATTGTAATAAGATTAATAATAAGCAGTTTTCTAAAGCAGTAACCTAACACGCCCAGAGAATAAATATTATAAAAAGTAAGAGTCTCAAAACAAAGCCGAAATAAATAATATCAAATTTAATGTAATGCAAATTTGTAATTTAAAATATTGTAGTAAGGTAAAACATTGCTGGAGTTATGTAACTAGTAACTGAAAATTTGTAAAGTAAAGTTGTTAATATTATTATTTTGCATTTAAATAAAAGTATAAAACAAAGAGAAATTTGCAATTACTTTATATTACCTTGAGAAATAATGGCGCCCAAACCCTTAGATTTTAGTGTTATTAAATAGCATAAATGCTCAGGTTGAGTTAGTAGAATTGTAGTTGAGTAATAGTGTTGTATGTTATAATTTAGTTCCACAATGTGGGCAGTTAATTAAAAAGTAACGTAGAAACATAAATTATCGCATAAAGATCTTTCATGTTATAAAAACACATTTTGTTTTACGTTATAATTTATTATTTGTTTACGATTTCCTTCAATCCGAAAACACAAAAATTCTATTAGATATGCCCCCTGAAACACAGAGAGACATGTATTCTCTATTGTTAAACACTATCCACTAAATTTGTGAACACCTAATTGTAGACAAATTATTCATTTTGTTGTGATTTTTGTCTAGTTCTTTACACATTTCTTTCTATGGCATGGGGATAGTGCTTTTTTCAGCTCTCGATTAAATTTTAATGCGTTTTTCTATCGAAGAATCAATTGCAGCTAAATGTTTCTGTAAACATACAATTCACTTATAAGAATGCCTACCTTTTGAGTAATAGCCCTAGAAGTGTTCAGTACAAAGGATGTTTGGAGAATAATCAGATTTCTTTATGATAAATAGCTAGTGCTGCAGAAAATAAATAAGATGAGAACACATTATCCTACAACTTGCACAGTAATTAAAGTGTCTTTCTTGTTTTTTATTTAAAATTAAATACGATAAATATTAGCAGGATATCCTGTAATTTTGAATAGTGAGAAACTGATGTAAAACAAGAATTTACAGTACATTTATAAAGTAAAATTTTTCTCAGTAAATGTTTAAAAAAAAAGGCTCTAAACACAAAGGATACAAATAATGATTTTTAATTTATCAAGTTATTTATTATAAATTTGTACCAAACCCCCCTTACTAATTTTATATTTCTAATTATTTATTCTATTATTTATTAACGAAGTTTTCATATTTTTGTAGTCTAAACAAATTGGTAAGAATTTGTTTATATAACTAGTTGTTAAAGTACAGCAGAAGTAGCTGCTACAACTATAATTAATATAAATTAAAGAAAAATATCACTAAGAACACTAAGAAGCTCTTAATAGACTGGTTTCTAAAAAACGAATTGAAAACATCCATTATTTTTTATAAAACAAAAAAATCATGAGGGTTCACAATTATTAGATAGGAAAAATAAAAACAAAAAATAAATGTCAGTTTCTGGATTTCATATGAACATGATGAAATGTTGAAAGTACAATTGAGATGTCTAAACAGAACTTTTGTGATGATAATCAAATCATCAAGGTTAAAATTAAAAAAATGCATTTTACTCTAAAACTATATACCGGGAACAGATTTAATAAACGATTAAAATAAAATAATCAGATATAACTTACAATATTTGGTTGGTTCATATTGATAGCATCAAGCCAATCTTGAAGAGCAGATAAACAGCTAGAGAGCACCCTTACTGTTAGGACTAGCGTTGAACTATCTCGGAGATGAGAGAGAAGTGCCCACATTGGGTATGCACTTGCTTCTAATTCTGCAGAAAATGCAGCATAATATGTATTTGGTTCGAATTCTACATGTAATGCCATCTCTCGCTGGTTTACGTTCATACCTGAAAATAAAAACAAACAAAAAATACAAGATTTGAATTTATGATTAATACAATAACCTCAATTTATAAATAAATAATGATAAATCAATGTAGAAACATTTGGCAGCTTATGCAACAACCAGAGATGGAAATACCATTTGACACATTTGAGTGTAGCGGGTGTACATGCTCTAATAACGCACATGGCGGTAGGCATTCATATACGCCCCAATCCCCCTCTTTAATTCATTGGTTTAGTGTGAGGTTAGTTATTGAAGGAAAATTTTGTGTCACTTGTCGGTTATTGTGCCAGTCTTTGTGAACATTTCGGCACATTTCTTTTTTTGTTCAATCATTGCTGTCAGATTAGGGACTGTGTTATAGCATTAGTGTTACTTGAAGGGGTTTATAGTAGTGGTTATTAGTTTTTGTACAATGAATATGGATAATGAAGATGAATTATTGGAAAATGTCTAATACTACAAATGTTGTTATACTACACATTCTCTAATAATTCATCCTCGTTATCCATATTCATTGTACAAAAACTAATAAACACTACTATACACACATGGTGGAAAAAAACAAATGCACCAAAATGTTTACAAAGCTGGCACAGTAACCAACACGCAATTCAATGTTTTCCTGCAAAAACTAACCTCACCTGATTCAATAAATTGAGAGCAAAGCGTTCATGAACGCCTACTGCCACCGGCGCCAGTAGAGCTCGAGCGTTCATGCACACCCTCTGCACTCAACGTGTTAAATAAAACAACAGATAAAGTAACATTTAAATAAATGGTTAAACATTTTACCAGAGCTGCAAGGGATGGTATTCAAGAACTAATCACATAAATAAATCCAAGTATGAAGTATAGAATAAGGTACTAATTATAACACCAGATAATTTTATTTTTAAGAAGTAGGAAATAAAATAAAATGTTATCAAGCTGACATGTCAATAACTCGAATCTGTTTGACTAGAGGTCATGAATTTTGTTAATATAAGTAAGCCCCCCCCCAAAAAAAACAATCAAATTTAAACATTTAGCTTTATCTACTGCAAGAGCAAAATACATTCCCCACGAGTAGCTTAGGATTTTGCCAATATTGGCAAAGAACGAGTAAGCTACAGCAGTTTTATTACTCTGATGGATGCTTTTGTCTGATGCGTCCAAGATATTTTTGTGCTGGTGTTAAATGTAATATTTAAAAACTCCAAATTAATGGAGGTATCACATTACTAGATTAATAAGATTATACGTTACTGGACTGAATTTTGTTTTTTAAGGTACAAAATTAAAAAGAATATGGTGCTTTTGCTTTTAAGGAAAATAGTTTCTTTACCAGCCTTGTTATGAGTTTATAACAAATGCAGAATTACAAATAATTAATCAAAATCTACAACTTTTCACTACAACAATTATGTTCCTAAAGCAATACTGTATTTATCATTTCCCAACATTTAAAACATTTCCAAATAAAATCTCTTTAGTAACTACACGCTAAGGTTGTCCTCACCAAAAGTGGTTAAAATGCATGTCATACAAAAATTAAATACCTTCACATGAAAAATTTTAATTCCATAACATGACAAACTTTCAGTTAAAATAAATTACTTGGAATATTTATATGCCTAAAGAAATAAGTTCTAAATATTTTTAACCTAAGCAAAAATCTTCAATAAAAGTAGTTATTGTGTAGGTGAGTAAATACTTTTCAACTTACTCGCCGACGTGTTTCTAAACAATTGTTTCATTTACTGCCGGTGATTGCTCAACGTTGCAGTCATATGAGTTATGCGTGAAGAGGAGGTGGGGTTAAGCAGGTTATACTATTCCACTTAATCCCACCCCCTCTAAACTGAAAATAAATGAAACAATTGTTTTGAAACGCACCAGCAAAAACTTTTAAAAGTATTCACTCAGTTACACAATAACTACTTATAATTTAATCAGTGAATTCAAGATGATTACAAAAAGCAACTTTAAAAACCTTTAATTCGATTGTGTTTGTGCACATGCACACAACTTGTATTTACAAGATGAATTAGTCTTATAGCTTCTACTTAGAAAAGGTTTCTCAAAATGTTAACGATAGAACTAACCTTGAAACATTGAAAGGAAAGCAAACCACATTTCAAGCAGTGCATCATCGCTCATAAACTTTATTGCCACTGGTCGATGAGAAAGAACGTTATTCAGATCAGACACTAGAGGCCAATAACAGTGCTCCTTCATTACTTGCAGTCCACAATCAACAACAAAATGAAAATTCCTTTCTGCACCTTAAATTTAAAACATATATATTAAAAATATGTAAATTCTATGTTTTAAAACTATAAATACAAAACCAAGTTGAGACGACTTTGAAACAACAATAAAATAAGTATTAAAAAACCAATTTTAACATCCACTTATAAATTATGAATTTTACATTAAAAAAATAATGTTTCAACTTGCAATATAAAATCATATAGCCATAGTTTCTCTAGTCACTATTTTTAAAGGTTGTAAAATCCTTTTGGTGCCTTTCTTTTTAATTCTATTCCCTCATATGTAAAAAACATTACAATAGAGTGGGATCGCATAAGTGGGAGCGATAACTGTGTAAGTCAAATTCACGTA
This sequence comes from Prosapia bicincta, assembly GCA_036971475.1. Taxonomy (NCBI): domain Eukaryota; kingdom Metazoa; phylum Arthropoda; class Insecta; order Hemiptera; family Cercopidae; genus Prosapia; species Prosapia bicincta. Next base: position 5,098,055 of record JBAIZL010000004.1, on the reverse strand, counting down.
AGTCGGATCACGTAGGAATCATGTTTAATTGGGACCAAAGACTAAAGAAACCAATACACAATATATATGTGTATATTAAAATCTTAAATACTTAATATAACCAAAAATTATATTATATACATATACGAGGTGTGTTCAAAAAATACCAGGAATGTTTAAATTTCGCGCATTCGGAGAGTCCAATTGTCAATTTTTTTTTTATTGTGTTGGTATATATGCCCCTGAAGTATGACACAATTTTCAGCTGTATTCATTGTTTACTTTATCTGTGGCAGCCACTAAGATTAGACGTGTTTTCAAGAGCTCGGCGATTTTCGATTGTTAAAAAAAAATGGACCAAAGAATTTGTATTAAGTTTTGCGTAAAAAATGAAATAAAGTGTAACAAAGTGTGCAAAATGTTAACAAAGGCCTATGGTGAGTCTGTAATGAAAAAAACAAGTATTTACGAGAGGTATAAGTATTTCCAAGATAGCCACGAAGACGTTGATGATGTCGAATGCCCCGGTCGCCCCAGCACATCAACAACCAATGAAAACGTGGAAGAAATGGTTATGAATGATCGCCGAATCACAATCAGAGAAGTCGCTGATGATGTTGGCATATCGATTGGCTCATGCCATGCCGTTTTTGCAAACATTTTGGGTAAGAAACGCGTGGCAGCAAAATTTGTCCCAAAATTGTTGAATTTTAAACAAAAACATGGAAGAAAATCAATGGAAGTTGCTCAGGAATCACTAAATGAAGTCAGCGACGATGCAGAATTACTGAAACGTACTATAACAGGCGACGAAACCTGGGTTTACGGATATGATGTCAAAAAGAAGGCTCAATCGTCCAAGTGGAAGCATTTTGGCTCTCCAAGACCGAAAAAGGCTTGGCAAGTGCGGCCGAACGTCAAGGTTATGCTTACTGTGTTCTTTGATTTTAATGGCATAGTGCATCATGAATTCTTACCACAAGGTCAAATGATCGATAAAGTGTACTATCTACAAGTTCAACGCCGTTTGCGTGAAGCAGTTCGAAGAAAACGTCCGGATTTGTGGCAAAACAATTCATGGCTTTTGCATCACGATAACGACTCACACATCGTTGCTTGTTTTATGATTTTTTGGTGAAAAATAACACTGTAATGATGCCCCAACCTTCATATTGGCCAGACATGGCCCCTTGTGACTTTTCCATTCTTCCAAAAATTAAAAACAAACCTTAAAGGGTCATCGTTTCACAAGCATAGATGACATTAAAAGTGTATCACTGAAAGAGCTCAAAGCTATCCCTAAAATCGAGTTCCAGAAGTGTTTTGAGAATTGGAAAAAGCGCTGGCATAAGTGCATAATATCTAGTGGGAACTACTTTGAAGAGGACAATATCAATGTATATGAATAAATAAATACATATTTTTTTCAAAAAACAAAAATTCCAGGTATTTTTTGAACACACCTCATATATTGCATATATCTTTAGTAAAATGAAGTTATTTTGACACAGAGAGCTTCATAAAATTTAGTAATTTCGTTTGACGAATTGAAGATTTTTTCTTCTCATAAAGAATTTCCTTATTTTTGTTTTATGGCAGAAATGCGCTCATCATTGGAGTCTATGCTTTCCTGTTATAACATAACCTCTCAAGCTAAGTTCAAAGAATAATTGTATTGTTAGAATTGTTATAATTAAGTATTAACCCTTTGATTAGCATGAGATCTCTCTATGCTATGTGAGATTGCAGCCAAAGGATTGCAACCAATTTTTTCCTATTCAAATAAGATTTAAATACCACAGTAACATTATAACACTGTTGCAGGGATAGCATATCTCGAAATGTTTGAAGACTATCTTTTACCCCAATTGGAGACTGATTCGAACGACTTCATTTATCAACAGTATGGGCACCCCCTACACTGGCATCTGAGTCTGTAAATTTTTTAATCACAGAGTTTGTGACTGATGAATCTGCCACATTTGACAGAATGATACAGCCTTACATTTCTGCCCTCCAAGGTCACCAGTCTGTCAGTCTCATACCTAGTCCAAACATTCCTAAATAAGCTTTAAGCTCTACTAGAACTAACCTTATATATATATATATATATATATATATATATATATATATATATATATATATAGATTTTTTGGACTAGGAGACCGACAGACTTACCTTGGTATGAGTCCACTCTGTAGTCTTGAAATAGAGACACATAAAAGCACTTAACCAATGATATATTTCAACCACATAGTGGTCTTTGTCAATCAAAGAGAAAACATAAAAAGAAATATGAGAGAATGAAATAAAATAAATAAATAGAAAGAGGATATTTATTTTATTTCATTCTCTCATATTTCTTTCGTGTTTTCTCTTTGATTGACAAAGACCACTGTGTGGTTGAAATATATCATTGGTTAAGTGCTTTTATGTGTCTCTATTTCAAGACTACAGAGTGGACTCTTACCAAGGTAAGTCTGTCAGTCTCCTAGTCCAAAAAATCTAAATAATCTTTACCAACCAAAACTAACCTAAATATATATATATATATATATATTTAATTTTTGTTTGTTATCCTGTGTGTATTTTATTGCTTTATTTATCATGTTACTGTAAGTGTTAATGATAAATAAAGCAATAAAATACACACAGGATAACAAACAAAAATTAAATGAAGAATTAGATAACATTACAAAAATAGCAATAGAAAATATATATATATATATATAATATATATATATATATATATATATATGTATGTATAATTGCATTAAGATATATTGTGTTATACAGTAAACTCCCGATTCAGTTTGAGGGAAGGAACTACCTTCAAATAAAGGGAACAGCAATGGGTACCAGAATGGCACCATCGTACGCAAATCTGTACATGGGATTGTTGGAAGAAAGTTTTCTAAAGACACAAACACACCAGCCATTATGTTGGTATAGATATATAGATGACATCTTCCTAATTTGGACACAGGGTGCTTCAACACTTGAGACATTTTTAGACAGCCTGACACAATTCTCCACACTTCAATTTACCTGGGAGAAATCTACATCAGCCATCACATTTTTGGATGTAGAGGTAACACTCCAGAATGGAAATATCAACACAGGAATTCACATCAAACCTACAAACCACCTACAATATCTCCATTTCGACAGCAACCACCCAATAAACATAAAACGATCCATTCTATACAGTCAAGCAATCAGGAGTAAGAGAATCTGTTCGAATGATACGGAATTGGAAGATTTTAATAGAAAGATATCAACAGCCTTCCAGAGAAGAGGATACCCAAAAAAACTCATTGAAAACCAAATTCATTCAGCACAATCCTCGGTTCACCATAAACCACAAACAGAACAAAATAAACTGTCTTTAATAACAGACTACCATCCTGGTCTACATAAACTCAACAAGATATTGAGAGATGGCTTCAAAATTCTTCAAACTTCCGTCCACACCAAAAATCTTTTCACCGATCCACCGCAAATTTGGTACAAGCAACCTCCCAACTTGAAAAACATCCTAGTACATCCTAAACTACCAGACCCTGATGCAAAGAAACCACACAAACTTCCTCATGGCTCCTTCCCATGTAATAGACCTAGATGCAAGACGTGTCCAATATACCCCTCAGCAAATAGTTTCAACAGCCAAACAACAAAAATGGTCTTCAAAATACAGGGTCACCATAATTGTACATCGAAAAATGTCATATACCAGCTACAATGTAAACTTTGCTCAGCACAGTACATAGGCCTGACCACGGATGGTCTGAATATCAGAATGAATGGCCACAGACATGATGTTAAAATTATGAATATGAATAGACCAACAGCTCAACATGCTGCGAGTCACACAACTTATGATGACTGCTATACCACAAAAATAATTAAATCACTCCCCCCTGATTGCAATCCCTCAGAACTGAGAAGGTGGGAACTATCATACCAGTGGTATACCAAGTCCAGAGAATCCCCTAACCTCAACATCAAATAAATCCATTCTTTTTTTTTTTTTTTTTACACCCCTCAAATAGCTTTTTCTCTTTTCCCCTGACAGACTTATATAAACTATAATCACTCATATGTTCCTGGAAACAATATATATATATATATATATATATATATATATATATATATATATATATATCTTTAATCTGTGCATCTGTGACATCTGATTTCTACTCTACACAATCTGTGATTACAATTATTTTATTTCATTCTCTCATATTTCTTTTTGTGTTTTCTCTTCGATTGACACAGACCACTGTGTGGTTGAAATATATCATTGTTTAAGTGCTTTTATGCGTTTCTATTTAAAGACTACAGAGTGGACTCTTACCAAGGTAAGTCTGTCAGTCTCCTAGTCCAAAAAATCTAAATAATCTTTACCAACCAAAACTAACCTATAAATATATATATATATAGGTTAGTTCTAGTAGAGCTTAAAGCTTATTTAGGAATTTTTGGACTAGAACAACATATATTTGAGACACACGCATGCACACACAAGCACACACAAGCACACACACACACTCACTCACACATATTGATATTTTACGTTAACCCTTATTCTTCCGTTGCACTGACTTTATGAAGTTGATATATTACTATTGTAAATACTTTTATCCACCACTAAGTGCAATAATTTTACCTTGTCTGATGAGGCACCTTTCGGTCACTTGACCATTGCCGAATCATTGATTATTTTTCTGGTGTCTCATGATGTTGGTATTTTTCGGTCCGTGATGTTGGTATTTGTTGACGTTGCAGCATTTTCTCTTGATTTGCTTGTATAATGTTTTTATATAGTATGTCTTCTGTATATGTGGTCTGTAGGTTCATTAAATTGTTGTGTGTGTTTTTATTAATGTAGTATCTTTCTAGGGAGTTTAATTCTATTGTGTTATTATTTATTTCAAGTATTGTTAGGTTATTTTCATAGTTTGTTATTCCATGTTTATGTGATATTTGGTGTGCTGCAACATTTGATACTTTTGTATTTTTATTTTTATATTTTATCATTACACTAACAAAACACATATGTAACCAAAATTACTTCCAATTTAACAATAAATACTATCAACAAACAACTGACTCCCCATGGGATCACCCATATCATCAGTCATGTCAGAAATATATCTACAATACTTTGAACAAATAATAATTAAACCTATACTAATCACTCATAATATTTTTCTATGGACAAGATACGTAGACGATATACTTATAATACATCAACCTTCCATAACGAAAACATACAATTCACTGTCGAAACAGAAACAAACAGAACAATTAACTATCTTGACATTACATTAAATATAAATAATAATAAAATAGAAACTACAGTATACAGATAACCTACTTCCAACAACACCACAATACACTACAAATCTAACCACCCCTGGACACACAAAATTAACACTTACAATAACTAATTTTACACTACTTAAAACTAAGTAAATACGTAATTGCTTACTTGCTGACTCGTTTCAAAAAGATCGTTCCTTTTTCGAAGCTAACCTTTTACTAGCTGCTTTTGGCTCTTTACAAACGGTATGACAGGGTTGGATTTACAACATTAGGTGAGGTGTCGGCGTATTGTGTGATGTATTTGAAAAGACTATTGGCTTCAAAGTGTGTGTGGTCATTAAGTATATTTCCCCTGTCTGTTGCGTACTGTTTGTAGATTTCATATTTTTCTAAGGTTGTTTGGTTTTTACTCTGTTTTAATGTGTGTAGAATATTTAAATTAGTGTGTATGTCTGTATGTGTGTGTTGGGTGTTATTTAGGTGTTTTGCGTAGCTGGATTTAGGGTTTGTTTGTTTTGTTTGGGTAATGTGTTCATCGAAGCGTGTGTAGAATGACCTGCCGGTTTGACCGATGTAATACTTGGGACAATCGTTGCAAGTTAATTTGTAAATACCTGAGAGTTTGTATATGTCAGTTTCTTTTTGAAAAGATTGTATATGATTTCTTAGCGCGTTTGTTGTTTTGTAGGATATTTGGTAATGGAGTTTTTTGAATGTGGAGGCTATTTTGTGTGTGTTTTTATTGTGGTAGGTGAGGGATATGTATTTGTTATTTTTTGTATGGTTTGTTTGAGTGGCTGAGAATGTTGTCTATGAGTGTGTGTTGGTAGCCGTTTTGTTGGGCGATGTATTTTATTGTATTAAGTTCTTCGTCGTAGTCTTTCTGTAGCATTGGTATGTTTATTAGACGCTGTAACATATGATTAAAAGCAGCGTGTTTGTGTTGTGTGGGGTGATTAGATGTATTATGTATGACCATATCTGTAGTTGTTGGTTTTCTGTATATTTTGAAATTATGTCTAGTGTTGTGTTTGGTGATAGTAAAATCTAGAAAGTTTATTCTATTGATTTGTTCTAACTTGAGAGTAAATGTGAGGTTTTCGTGTATGGTATTAATGTAATTATGTAGTTGTTTGATTTGCCTTTTGTTGCCGTTGTATAATGTTACTTACAGTAACATGATAAATAAAGCAATAAAATACACGCAAGATAACAAACAAAAATTAAATGAAGAATTAGATAACATTACAAAAAAACAATAGAAAATGGATACAACAAACACCTATTAAAAAACATATACAATAAATTTACAAAAAAACCTAACCTCAACACAACACTACAACCTGAACACAAAAATAATAAAAATAAAAAAAACTACCTAAAATATAAATACACCAATAACAAAATAGAAAAATTAACAAATATATACAACATTGAATACTACACTCCAACATACAAACCAAACAACAAAATAATAAAATATCTTAATAACACAAACCACAAAACAAATACAGAAAAAAATAACCTATCAGGAATTTACAAAATTACATGTAACGACTGCAATGCATTTTATATAGGGAAAACAACCAGATCATTTAAAATAAGATTTGAAGAGCATTACAGAGCATTCAAAAATAAAAATAAAAAAGTATCATGTTGCAGCACACCTAATATTACATAAACATGAAATAACAAACTACGAAAACAATCTAACCATACTTGAAATAATTAATAACACAATAGAATTAAACTCACTAGAAAAATACCACATTTATAAAAACACACACAACAATTTAATGAACCTACAGACCACATATACAGAAGGCATACTATATAAAAACATTATACAAGCAAATCAAGAGAAAAAGCTGTAACGTCAACAAATACCAACATCACGGACCGAACATCTACACAAGAAAAATAATCAGTGATTCGACAATGGTCAAGTGACCGAAAGATACCTCATCACACAAGGTAAAATTATTGCACTTAGTGGTGGATTAAAGTATTTACAATAGTAACATATCAACTTCATATATATATATATATATATATATATATATATATATATATATATATATATATATATATATAGATTTTTTGGACTAGGAGACTGACAGACTTACCTTGGTAAGAGTCCACTCTGTAGTCTTGAAATAGAAACACATAAAAGCACTTAAACAATGATATATTTCAACCACACAGTGGTCTTTGTCAATCGAAGAGAAAACACAAAAAGAAATATGAGAGAATGAAATAAAATAATTGTAATCACAGATTGTGTAGAGTAGAAATCAGATGTCACAGATGCACAGATTAAAGATATATATATTGTTTCCATGAACATATGAGTGATTATAGTTTATATAAGTCTGTCAGGGGAAAAGAGTTAAAATATATATATATATATATATATATATAAAATTTTACCAGGTTAAAATTCTACCAGATAATTTTTCAAATAATCTTTACCAACCAAAAATATATATATACACATTCAACATATACCTTAATAAAGGCCAAGTAAATTTTCACAAAAAACTTCATCTATTTATAGTAAGTTAATTTGTGAATCAGACGATTTTTTAAAATAATTTCAAACTCACATTGACTAAATATAAATAAATAACCAAGGAAGTTCATTCTAAAAAGTATAGCACTATATAGTAATAAAAGCAGGCATTATGACTAAACAGCCTCGCTACATTATGCAATAAAATTATACAGGCTTTGGGAAACTGAGAATATTCTTACCATGTAGTGTATTTGGTATTAATATTTTGCTCATCATATATTTCAGACTTATGACCATGACATGAAGAAGGCTCAGTTTCTCTGCCATACGCAACGCTAAAGCTTCATTGGAAAACAGCTGTACTGATACATGGACTACTCTATTCGATAATGTGTCAGGATCTGATGACCTCTCTAGCATCATCGAGATTCTACTGTAGTGTAATACAAACGCTTGTGTTAAAGCATCCTGCAATTTGAAACATATTAATTATAATTAATATATAAAATTTTGTTTTTATGTAGTAATTTATATGAGCTTATTCACAATAATTAGAAAATTTCTATTTCAGAATGTAACAGCAACCTAAATTTTTCTACTTATTCTTTTACATTTCATTCTAAAGTAAGAATAATTGATAATTTTGTTTAACAGTAATAATGCAGGTTTGATTAATTAACCATCACTAATATGTAAGCAAAACGCAAATTTATATCAGATGCCACTGACATCTTTAAACAATTTTGTTCAGTTCATAATGAATAAAATTTTTTAAAACAAAAAAAGAACCTATTTAAAAACAAGTTATATAAATTTTTTTTAAAATTAAATTCCTAACTGAAGCCAAAAAAGAAAAATTTTATCATTTGCTTATTTCCAGTTTGTTTATTTTATTCCTTTCATTTATTTTTAACCCTACTATTTATGATATTTTGTAGTAACCATGGCAACAGTTTAAGGTTGTACAATAGAGGTTTCGACAACAACCAGATGGGGGAAAACAAAATCATATATGTTTTTATGAAATTTTTTTCATGGTACTGGAAAGTTGGTGCCTTGACAAAGCAAGCTGGACTTTGAACATGTAGATTTACGTTTCAAATCTGGATGAACCTTCAAATTTTTATAATTTTATTATTAAATAAATATTTGAAAAAACTTTACTAACATCAATTGTCATCCTCTATAGGTTAAATTAAATGTATTTGAACTTGATAAGATGAATAAAAACATATTTTATTAATGATTGAAAATTTGTACAAGATATATATATAAGAAGAGTGTGAGGTAATAGAAGGAATATAAAAAAGAACCTGAAGTACCTTATAAGTAAAAATAATAGTTTAATATCATAAAAAATAAGCTCAACATAATTTATCATAAGCTTATTACCCACAAAATTTTGACATCGGTGTCAAATACATTGGGGGTGCATTAGCCAATAGCCTACAAGGCATGATTGCAGGGCCTACTAAAAAATTTTGTGGGTAGTAAGCTAAAGATATATTATGTTTTCATTATTAAAACATTTTTTTTGACTTTTTAAATTGTAAAAATTATACATTCAGGTTCTTTTTTTAAGTCAGTTATTTTTTTCAATTTAAAAATTTTTATTTTTTCAGCTTCAGAGGTATAATATCTAATACTTGTCTACATTATAATCAAATTTTATTTCATGCCATTGATTATGTTGCTGAAATTGCCTATATTTATTGATACAAATTTCTGTTGTGTATATTCCCTTATCATATCGCTTAATCGTTGTTCAAATAACTGACACGATCTTGAACACTATGATAGATATACAGATCATCAGACAAATACATTCAGTAATTTATGTTGAAAATTCCATTGACAAATTTTCCTAAAATCCTACATATTATTTCTTTTAATTTCCGTTTAAAAACATGTTAATAATAATGTAATGCAAATTCTCAGGTAAATAAATATACAGTAATACCTCGACTTAAGCTACCGATTCCCAATCATAGTGTCCGAGTTACTCAGAGACTGGCCTGTTCTGGAAGAAAAGAACTATTACAGCGCATGAAGAGAAAATATTTCCAGGTTTTAAGGCCGCCAAAGAACTATTGACATTGATGATAGGCGCAAATGCAGGTGGTGAATGTAAGTTGCAACCTCTCATTGTTAATCACTCAGAAAATCTAAGCGCATTAAAATATATTTCTAAAGCTATTGGAAGTCGAATTGGAAGGCTTGGGTGACAGCTTCCCTTTTAGAGAGGTCCGGTTTGGTCATCATTTCATACCTAAGTCGAACATTATCATCGGTCTAAACAAATTCCTTTTAGAAAGTAATTCTTATTAATTGACAATGTACCTAGCCATTCTTCTACTTTAACTAATTTCGACACATGCGTGAAAATGATATTTTTGCTTCCAAATGATATTCTTGCATCTGCATAAAGCTATGAGGCATAACAACGAGCTATCTGTTTAAGATTTATTGAAAACAATTCAATGTTTTAGATGCTTTGAGAATCAATGGACAATCGTGGATAGAAATATAACAAAAAACTTCAAATATCGCTTGGAAAAAGGTGTGTCTTTTTTTTCGCCACTGAAACTTAAACGGAATCAGTGCCAGAGTCTGATGAAATTGCTGATGCGATTGAAGAAGTTGTTGTTTTTGTCAGACAATTTAGAAGTGGATAATGATGACCTTCAAGAACTACTGGACTTACACAACCAGGAGCTGACAATTAATTGATGAGCTCATAGAAATGCTTGATCAAGGTCAAGACCTTAAGAACCCAGATTCTTCAAACCCAGTTGACGCAGAAGATGAAATGACGGTTAGAAACTTGACAAAAGGTCTTAGTTTAATTGAGCAAAGCTTATAATTTTGGAAAACATGGACTCTAACGATGAGCATATTTCTGCCATAAAACAAAAAACATTAGCAAGTAACAAAGACATTCTGCTCGAAAAAAAATCTTCAATTTATCAAAAGAATTTACTAGATTTTATAAAGGCTTCTATGTCAAAATAACTTCTTTGTACTACTTCTTTGCAATATCTATATAAGTATATAATATAATGATTTGTTGAATTATGTATTTAAGATTTTAATACACACATTTTTTCCTAAATTATTAGTTTATTTAGTCTTTTATCGCAATTAAATATGATTAATATCTGATTGTATGTAAAATTATACCCCGACTTACTCGAATTCGATTTACACGGTTAAGGTTCGGTCCCACCTATCTCGTAAGTGCGGTATTACTGTACAATAATGCTATCTGAAGTAATTATCCAAAAACAAAATCTTTTACAAAATGTTCATAAATTTTTTAAAATTGGTAGTTATGTCACATTTAATAAAATTGATTTTATCTGTTGATATTTAGAGAACTAATGAGGTTTCACCTGAGGAATATTGAATATCTTATTTATGACTAAATAGTAAATAAACTAATAAATTTTATTTTCAGTATCTTTATTTTGACTTATCTCATTCGAGTTATACCAAGTTATATATCAATAAACCAACCTTTGACCATCAAAAAAAGCTGGTTTTACGAATTTTAATAACAATCTAACTATGAATGGTCGATCCAGTGATTTTAACAGATCGGTGACTCTAATGACAGAGCGTCTTAAATCAGTGAAAACAGCGCAAGTCTTGGATGAGTGACAAAGGATACTGAGATTGCTCTGTATATGCCAATGACAGGCATGCATACCACACTGGTGATACAATTCCACATCTCGTTTTTTTCTTTTTCAGAAAGCTCATTTTACTTAAAAATAAACTCCTACAAAATTAAGAACAAACTACCGAGTGCAAAATTGTGTCTGTTGTGCAAAATACTGTCACTCTAATGAAATCTGACACAAATCGTCCACTCACACATGATTTAAATTAGTAGAACAAGTGACAGCGATAAATCAATCAAATGACATCCATGGTAAAATATCAGTAGCTTTTCCGTCAGCGAAAGTAACATCTTGCCCAATTACAACAGAGACAACTCCTTTTCTGTCAACAACACTGCATGATGATCTGCACCGTGAGCTGAATGGTGAAAGCTGAACCAGTGACAGCAGCAGTAAAATATCAGTAATGTTTCATCTAGCAATCGCGACTTTTTTCCCATTCACAATGAAGACAACTTCGATCCGTTTTCACTGGAACTGGCATTTTCCGTATTTTATCACTGAAACCGCCAGCGACAAACCAACCAATGACAGCCACGGTAAAATATCAATAACATTTCATCTACCAACTGCGACTTTCTGACCATTCACAACAAAGACGACTTCCGATTGATCCATTATCACTGGAATTGGTATTTTCCATATTTTGTCACTAGTACCACCAGCGGCAAACCAATATCAGTGACAAGTCATCTTGACAGTAAATTTCGACCATCCCTAAATCTAACCTGAAGCAGAAGTTGATACCAGAAGTTCTTTGTTATGCACCACTTCTGGCAATGGTCTAAGCGCTGTTTGACCTCGACAGCAAGGTTCTCCATTCAGAACTTTTTATTCACTTTAACTTGAGATCTTTGAAATAAATTACAAAACATATTTGGAATTTTAGGAGCTAGGTGGTAGTCCTCACAAGGAAGGAGCTTCCTGTGGACGCCTATGTGGAATGGCACGAGTGACACTATGCTTATTGGATGGTTTGAGGAAGACCATGTTTCCAGGGTGATCTGAAGCACCAAATCCCTGTTAACACATTGAGCCCAGCGAGCATGTATGAACATCCATGCTCTACTGGCGCCCGGAGCGGTAGGCGTTCATTACGCCCCAATCCCTCTCTAAATTTATAGGTTTAGTGTGAGGTTAGACATTGATGGAAAATTTTGTGTCACGTGTGGCTATTGTTCTAGTCTTTGTGAACATTTCGGCACATTTCTTTTTTTGTTCCACCATTGCTGTCAGATTATGGAATTTGTTATCATATTAGTGTTATTTGAAGGGTGTTATAGTAGTATTTATTAGTGTTTCCACAATGAATATAGTTAATGAATACGAATTATTGGAGAAAGTCTACCTTGACAAATGTTGTTACAATAGAGATTATCTAATAATTCATCCTCATTATCCATTATCATTTTGCTAAAACTAATAAACACTACTATAACACACTTCTAGTAACACGAATATGATAACACAGTCCCCTATCCGATAGCAATGGCAGAAAAAAAATCCGAAGTGTTCACAAAGATTGGCACAATTAACGAAAAGTGATTCAACGTCTTCCTGCAAAAAAAAACTAACCTCACACTGATCCAATAAATTGAGAGCCGCGGGCGCCAGTAGAGCAAGGGCATTCATAAACGCCCGCCATACTTAATGTGTTAATAAGTACAGATAGCCCATACCTTATTTGTGAATCCAATGGTAGCTTGCTGTGATCCTAATTTTAATTTTTACAATGATAAAAAGTTTCTAAATTGATATTTTAAGGAATTATAAATGGTATTGGTGTATTTACACCATAATAAGGTGTGTACTTACCTTATAGTCTGGATCTGGCAGCATATTGAGCAAGAGGCAAACAACTTTTTGAGGAAATTCAAACTTAACAGTCCAAAACACCAATTCTTCTAGGAAGGTTTTATGAGTTAAATACATTTTTAAAGCAGGGCAGTCTAAAACATAAACAAAAGCAAACCGTGTAAATACACTTCTTGAATAGTAAAATGGCTGATTTCCATTCACACGTATTACATTTTTTCGTGTTTGGATAAACTCCCTTTATCATTTTTGTTATCTAAATAAATAAAACCCACTAACCACAATACAAAAATCTTTATTTTGCTACAATTACCTTATGTACATTTCAATTACATGGTAATCATCTTCAGAAGTACCTTCTGATTTTACCACATGATTTTGATAACGATGTAATCAAATTATACAAATTTATTAATTCTCTTTATCATACTTGTCTTTATTTTTGCAAACAAACAACACCTAAATTATAGTTTTTAAGATTAAACAAACAGACGATATGGATGTTTGAAGTAAACAAAAAAATTAGTATTAAAATCTTAGAAGTCAGCTTTGTTTTTCTGTTTACAATAAGGCAGTGTTAAAATAAAAAAGCACTGCAACTCTTTTTCAAAACTGTATGTAAAATTTAGGGATAACAATTTGCTACCAAAACAGTTCATACTGTTTAGTATAAAATTAAATTATAAACAATTTGAAGTTTTACTTAAAGTAAACTGCTATTTTACTTGAACATTTCAAACAGTTTAAAATAATTTGTTACAGTAAAACAAAAAATGGTGAGATGAAAGCCAATATTGATAGCCTATGAAGTACAGAAAAGGTGAACATTGAGAAGCTTAATAATGTATGACATAAATTCCCCTAGTAGATATATAGCAGAGGTTATGGCTATATGTATGGAGGCCTGTAAACCTTTAAAGAGAAATAATTCCCGAATATCAATGAGTTAACATAAACAAATAACTGGTATTTTTTTAAACACACTGTTTCCCATTGACGAAGCTATCTCATCCCTTTGAGAAGTGTATAGCGGGCATACAGACATAGGTTTCCCATCACCAATATTTGTCGTTTCTTGAAGAAGATACGTTACTTATTTTAGCGAATGTTTATTATGGCAGAGCTAACAGTACTGTGGAAAACAAACATAACCCAAAAACCACACACTAAAAATGAATAAGTATTATGACCTAGTAAATGAATTAACTAAAAATAGCTATACAGTTGATTTTTATGCAGTAGAAGTGTGAGTGAAAGGTATACTAGCAAAATCACTCTACAGCCTAGTAAAAGATCTTGGCCTGTCGGGAGCTGCAGTAAGTTCTACTTTAGAAAGAGCATCTAAAGCTACATTAGCAGGCTCCTATGAAATTTGGCTAGGTAGAGGTGGTAACATGAGTAGTAAAGGTGAGTGTCGATGATACATCACAAAGAGACATCTTTAAGTCCCAGGGTTACTTCCTTTGTCACACGACAGACCTGGCACCCTCATAGAATGCTAAGAAGTTCGTCTCTTTCAATATGCTTGACCCTTGTTGATGAGCTATTGCCTCCATGCTTCAGATAAGCTTGTGCAACACTTTTCTCAGATCTAATCAATTTTTTTTTTACCGCAACACAATTTGGTTACCGTGATAAATTAATGCGGTAAATAAATCATGCCGCTAGATCCCTCGAAACGCAAATAATATAATCCGCAATGGGTTAATCCAGCCAGAGGACAGAGAAGATATAAAAATAAAAAGTACATAAATTTGTTTCATGCTACTTTAATAACATTATTTTTTAATTTTGTTATAAAAATTCAATAATAGATTTCTTACTATGGTATTCAAACTGTTTTTTAAAGACACCAAAATTTAGCAGTTACCATTGGTTACGGATTATAATGAGGAGGTTCCCTAACAAAATAAACTTTTACAATTCAGAAGTGAAATTGGCTAAACATGCAAGTTGTCCATATTTAGTCACTGGAACTGTTACTCTGCTTCTACTCTCTATTACTTTTTACTCTTTCGAAATAGAATTTGAAAAGGCAGAACATATTTGTATTGAACAATTTAATTTTGTGTGAAATTATGCTGACTATATATTTCTATGTGTTTTAGCTCTGTGGTACTTTGTACAATGTTACTTGGTGCCATTGTTGATAAAATTAATCTGATTAATAATACGGTACATTATCCCTAGATCATACATAACATAAATAACTGAAAGCATAAAATCATGAGGGAAAGTAAAAAAAATTACTGAGTAAAACCAGAAATATTTGTATAACTCTTTACATGGTTTTTAATACAAGATTATTTTTAATTGTATTAAAAATATTACAATTTAAGTACTTCTAATATGTAACCCTGGGGCCAAATCACATATTTCAATTTTATTTTTTAGAAAATACGACTAGATAAAGCAGCAAACATTTAATTAAGTTACAATTAAAATCACAGTGTAGCATCTATTGTATGTTCTTCGATTCTATGATATTTACGTATAACTTCTACGTTAATTGTAATTACTTATTACACTTTTGCTATTACTTCTGACCAGACTTTTTGTTAACTAAAGGTTGTTAAATTGTTAACTTACACTTGGAAAAAACGTTTTCGTCTTAAGACTTCTTCAGCCCCCTGAAGAACCTTTAGTTAACAAAAAGTCTGGTCGCAAGTAATAGAAAGTGTAATAAGTAATTAACAACCAGCTCGTCATGAACAGCAACAAGATTTTGATATTCAATTGTAATCATATTAAACAAATGATTTGGCAACACTGCAAACATTTTTCTGAAGTCTAAAAATGCATCTACTGCCATCTTATAGCAAATATCTCACTAGTTAGTTAGGAGTTGTAGAACACTTTATAACAAGCTTATCCTGTTAAAGAGTGTTAGAAATTAATAATTATATGTCATTGCAATATGCATTTATTAAATCCTTCAGGTATTCTAAGTCAACTTCGGCATAAAAAATGTTATTTCCATACAGTGTGAGGATGGCTATGGATATCCATACAGCGTGAGGATGGCTATTGATATCCATACAGCTCAAGGGCATGCAATATCATTTGGCATTTCTCTGCAAAGTGTGAGGAGGACTTTATATCAGTTAGTGCAAGCTCTCAAAAAAAAGGGGTCATACAAACTGACTTCCTTTTTAAAATCAAGTTTTGAAAAATATCAAACAAAATGCAGATTGTGTCAACAATTTCGAATGAGTAAAATCTTACACATATCTAGGATATGGACAAAGTATTTACTTAAGTGACTGAATCTAGGAAGTTATTTTCATAACAATAGAAGTTTTAAAAAACATATTTGTTTGTCTATAAGAAATAAATAAATAACTATGTGAAAGTTTCAACTCCGGGAAACACTCACTAACACATTAATTTTTTGTTTGTAAATAAGCAATAAATAGCAATAAAATGAAGGTACATTTTGGTTTAAAAAGGCTTGTTATAGAGTATTTATAGTCAGAAATATCTTTCAACAAAGATATTTTTTTTAAAATTCAATATAGTTATAAAAATGATTGGTAGAATTTTAAACAAGTTTTTGCTGATTGGTTGATGCAGAAATAGAAGAAGCAACCCAAGTCACCAGGTTTTCTACCTGGCCTTTTTCGTCAGGCCTTAGTTTTTCTAGTGGTCTGATGGTTTTGGAATTTTTATTTTAGCAATTTCAGGTTGGGAAATAGGCTTACAATGTAAAGTTTAAAGGATAATTTCCATTTACAAAATACCATTTATAGTCAAGGATGCTAAAACAGTTAATATTTCTTGTTCTTGTTAAAATGAAATGTATGTCATTTAATATAAAATTAGCAACATGAAAACTGTCAATAGCTTTCGAATTGTCAATAGTGTCAATCTGCATATTTCAATTTTAATTTAAATGAAAGCTAACACAAGAACAAAATCAAGAAGTTGCTCCAAAATATAATCCTTCTGTATTTAATAAAACCATAGCAGCCAGGAATAGGGTTTTATTCACACCTGCTTTATTCAACTACTGGTTGCGAGTCTCCAAAACTGAAAACATCATTTTTTAGATTCCCAAGGATTAAAGGTAGGAAATTCACAATAAGT
The DNA here is from genome assembly GCA_036971475.1 of Prosapia bicincta. Taxonomy (NCBI): domain Eukaryota; kingdom Metazoa; phylum Arthropoda; class Insecta; order Hemiptera; family Cercopidae; genus Prosapia; species Prosapia bicincta. Next base: position 5,080,649 of record JBAIZL010000004.1, on the reverse strand, counting down.
TGAGAATTCTTGAAAAAGAGGCACAAAGAATTGTGTTAAGCAAGTTCTGATTAGATTCTTGGAAGAACACAATTACTGGTTGGTCAAGAAGAAAGGAAAAAGTATATGGTAGCAACAAGTGGATATGGAGATTTTTATGTTATTAAATACATATAAAACAATGTTTTTTACCTTTGTACTCTTGAGGGGGTTCAGGATTAGGCAATGACTTTACAGCATCTTGGTAGATATTTTGGCTTTCCACCATATATGCAGCAAACTCACTGTTTTCACTAGCTGTACACTCAATTATTAATTGTTTATAGAGCTGTAAAATAAAACAAAATTTGCAGTTTTTGTATTGTACATCTTGAGGTTTCTATAGAAATTACACTTGTATTATCTTGGCAAAAAAACCACTAATTACTAAATTATTCAGCAGACATGTTTCGTGCTAGGTCAGCACATTTTTCAGTGCTTTGAATTACTGACAAGACTGTTGCTCAGATGTGTTGTTCATAGAGTAGTTGTTAATTATGTGCTCAAATATAGTGTTTGATTGGGAGAGTGTTTTATCATTTAGAATGTGTTGTGGATAGTATTTATGGTGTTTATATATCTCATAGTTTTCTACTGTGTTGTTTTTTGCTTTTATTGATGTAATGTAGGATTTTTAGATTGGTGTCTATGCCAGTCTCTGAGTGTAGTGTGTTTTGTATACGTTTGGCGAAATTTGATGTCGGTTGTGTCTTTCTTATCTGTTTACGTGTTCTTCGTATCTTGTGGTAAATGTTCTCCCTGTTTGTCCTATGTAAAAGCTGGGACAGTTGTTGCATGTAATCTTGTATACGCCTGCCCTGTCGTGTTTATCCTGGTGTTTTTTAATTGTGTTGGATGTTGTGAATGCTAATTTGTATTTAAGTTTGCGGAATATGGAAGCTATTTTTTGTGATGTGTTATTTTGATATGTAAGTGTTATATATTTTTGTGTTTGTGTGTTACTGCTTTTGTTGTGTTATCTGTATGTTGTTTTTTGCGCATTATGTTGTCTATCAAGGTGTGTTTGTATCCGTTTTCAAAGGCTATGTGTTTTATTGTGTTTAGTTCGTTTATTTTGTCTTCATCGTTCATGGGTATGTTGATTAATCTGTGTATCACATCCAATCACCCCAGACGACACAAATATGCAGCCTTCAACTCCATGATAATACAAACAAGTATAAAACAAAATTATTAAAATTAAAATTATGTGCTCTTTTATGACAAAAAAATTACTTATTATAAATCAACTCTTAAAAATTGAATCATGAATTTACTATTCTCCCCTGAATACTAATAAATTTTAAAAAGAATTCAGATATGAAAACAAAAGAGTTTGTAGATTATGCGTTTTAATACATCACATAATCTTTATTTAAATCTTAAAAGCTAGACATCGCTTCAATAAGATTATTTCTTAACTTAAAAAAAGTGCATTCCAATTGATAACTTGGAGAAAACTGCAGTTTAATGTTGCAATCTACAAGATCATGACAATAGATACTTACCACCAAGTTGCCTGATGGTTCAACCTATTGTTAATGTTTGTATGTTTAAGATCTTTATCAACTAGAACAAATCAAGCCATGACCGCCATAGGGCCGTGTCAGGCACGAGAAAAAAGGTTTCGGTCACAAATATGCCCACTGTAACAGGTCAACAGCATTTTATACCTATAAAGAATGCATATGCAACCCATACGATACCCATTGAGTTCAACATCTGTGCTATACATTTCTTACATTTATTTTTAAAAATTGAATTAATATTTATATTTTATTTTGTCGTGTTATGAATTGTGAACCAACTTATGTTAGTTGTTTTATAAGAAAACAAAATATGGCTATTAGGCGATTGTCATTAACAGAATTGGCAATGTTTTTCATTATTTTAAAAGAGGAAGGCGAAAACGAAATCAAGACTCAGAGACACTTTAGTATTCACAAATGTCTAAGAAAAAGGTAAACTGAGGGAGAATATTGGATGTTATATAGGCACCTAATTGATGACGAAGAAAAGTTTTACCAGTATTTTCGTATGACGTCATTCGAGTTTAATGAATTATTAAGAAATTTTTTCCCCTAACCATCGCACATGTTTTTTTTTTTTTACAAGCAAGCAAAAAATAACTAAGTTTTGTGTCTGAACGGAATAGCAACAGGGTTTGACGGCATCGCCTACCATGCATGGAGCAGTCCATTACTGACAAAACATCCTGGCCAACAAATGTTGAACTGGCCGGAAATGGCACGTTACAATGTTGGCAAGTGGCGAAACAGTCTAATGGGCGTTGTCCAATACAAATGATGCAAAGAATATTTTTTTGCATGTGTCGGTACGGGCACGGTCTTAGTATGATATGTTCTAGCGCTTAAAGACCTTTATTCAAACAAATTTATAGCAACTTACCATATCTGCATATTATTATACAGATTGTAAAATGTATTATTGTAAGAATAAATGTTTCATCTTTACATAATATAAATATTAAACAATAGTTTTAAGACAATGTAAAAGATTACATTCTATAAAGCTATTAATAAGGAAACAAAAGTTTTGTGAATTAAATTACAAGATTGCGGCACATTAACTGAGCTGATGATGCATTATGTTTTGCAACAGTTATAATAACATTTTTAAATTAATTAACATTAAACCGATAGATATTTTGAATCAGTTTAAAGTACACTTTAAATAAGATACATTTTCTTAGACCCCAAGTGCTTGATTGTACAAGTTCGTTTTATTGTCTCTGTATCCAGTTAATGTTTTCCACTACGATTCTGAAACAATATTTTTCCCATGCTACAGTTCCTATTTCTTAAGGGCATTGAAGTAAGTTAATTAAACAGAAAATATTAGAGGGATTTAAAATGAAGTTCCTATAATGAAGAAGCCTATAAAATGAAAACTTTATAACATATACAGGAAGTTTCAACAGTGCAAAGGCATTACAAAGATATACATTTTCAAGCACTTCAATTAAAAAACTGAAGATAATCTACGATTGCAGAAGTTTTTCTATTTACTTGAAAACATCGAGGAGTTACAGAAGACTACAAAGGGAATGTGTATAATCTGTTGGAACAAAGGACCTATGTCAAAAGTAGTAGTAATAATTATGAATGGATCAAGAGAAACAATCAAACTACTCAAAACTTTAAACAGTGCCTTATAAATAGCTTACAGTTAAAGTACAGCATTTTAGCAGTACACTACTACTATGAAGCTTAAGATAATTGCTATAAAGTCTCTTACACTTACCTGAGGATTTGTTAAAGCACTTGTCATAACCCTTCTCATTGCAGCACCCATTGCACTAAGGTCATGTAACATTGCAAGAAAACTATCTGCATCTTGGATTGCTACGATGTGCGCATCTGGAAGTGTCGATTTACTGAAACAGACACAAAATTCAATATTTAACTTGACGCACGTGTTTTGAGACAGTTACTATTTCTGTAAACTTAATGACTTCTTTTTTATTACTTAAAGAAATTGAGGCTTTAATGCAATGGGAAAAGTTAACTACAGTGAAAACACCTGAACTTGAAACCTCCCTATGTTCATATTCAAGCTTTTCTAATGTAGCAAGTTTCTAATATATAAGTGATCAGTTAAACCACGAGGCTATGCTGGAGATATCAATGTTTCAAATAACTGGGTTTTTTATCTTGTTGCAGGAGAAAATTTTGACTTAATTTTAATGTTGGAGGAAAGTTTTTGCCATCAGGTCTTTTAGTGAATTATTTCTACTGATTTATCATATTGCTACACTTCTTTTATCCTAGTCCTACTTCATTAATTCGTCTTCATAAGTTACTGAAAAACTGGCAAGGATCTCTTTATTTCTGTTAGGTTCAAATGTACAGGTATGATGTGCTTCCAAATCAAGAGTTAAAAACTAACCAACAGCTACAGGTGGACCATTAGAGCTCTCTTTTTAACTCTACAATAAACTATTCAGGTTCTTAAGAACTCTTCCGGATATTTAAGCTGGGTTTTGGTCAAGGACAAATAATAGAAAGTTCTTTAAAACCTTTCATTGAAGCTACCAGTTCATTATACCAGACTGATAATACAAGTCAATAATGCAGGAAAAGTTCTTGGGAACTCTCCAGTTCCCTAACCCCATGGTACCATACTTTTTGACTTTTCTACCTCATGATGTAATGAATTATACAATTTTTAATTTTCACAAAAATATAGCAGAATAATTAAAAACTGAAGAATATTAATTAATTAATATTATTTGCTTCCATCTTAACTTGAGCTGCCCGTTTCCACTTAGGCTCAATATATATTATATATAACTAGATTATTCTCACCAGTTAGCACTCTTTTTTTTTTGCTGTGGTGATTGTTTTTGTTTTAATTTTTTTTTTTTTTGTAAATTAGGTGATTTTTTGTTGGGGTTTTAAGTTAATCTAAAACATATGTGTTAATTATAATGTAATAGGTTGTTTATATTGGGTTTGTATATTTCATCTTGTCCAGTTGTTTAAGCCTGCTATTTTTACTTCGTTTGTGCACAAAATGTAGGGTAGATGGTATGTTTGCATATTGCCTGTTTAGTGGTAGGATCATCATTTAGTGCCATGATATTGTTTTTAAATAAGTCTTTTTACTTTGTTTTGAAATGTTGTACTAAATTACATTTTCATGTTTAAGTATTAGGGTTTTGTGAATAGCTGTAGGGTGTTTTTGGTGTAATGTTATAAGTAAGTGTTTGTCCAGTAATTTTCTCATTGGATGAAATTGCATTGTTTTAACAAGTGCAGTAAACTCCCGATTATCCGTGGAATACGGTGGCCCGGCAACGCCGGATAACGAATTCCCTGGATAATCCGCTATGAACAAAGAATACGCAAAACGACCGATAATCGATTATTATACCATAAGTTACACAAATGATGACCCCGGTTAATGCAATTCACAAATAATCTTCAGAGGACAAAATAAATACAGAAAATAATTTAAAATGTCAATGTATTTGACGGATTATAACATGTACATTTATATGTCTAACTATTTACAATACGTACATAAGTATATATCAAAAGTAAGTATGTATGTACATATGTAATTTCCTTAACACATAATACTTTCACTTTTTAACAAAAAAAATCTGTCTCTTTCGTCTGTTTTTTGTGAGCATTGATTTAGCTTAATGTACGATCTAAGTTTCTTGAGAACCATTTTGTCGCACAGTGTCTACTTGTGTCACGTGTGTCACAAAGCCATAAAGATCGATAATGTATATGACAGACATGGATAATGCATATGTCACGTCCTAGACTATTTATAACCGAGATTAGCTGACATTTGTTTACAATCTTATGATACACATTAGGTCTTCGGGCGTCCAAGCATTTTGTCATTGTCTCTTATATACAGTAGTCTGCTCGCTCCTTTTATTTCGCTGGCCGGCGTCGGGATGCTTCCCTTTCAATGTAAAAATTAGTACGTACATATTTACATTTCTATTTCCTTCATCTTAACTTCTATTAAGCCTTATATGTATTTACATCGTAATTCACTGTTTGGAAATTTAAACACATGAATCTGATTGGAATAAAAATTGGATATTTGTAAAACAATGGCACACCCCGGATAATCCGCCCACGGATAATCGGGAGTTTACTGTAATTAAAACCCAGCATTATAAACAAATATGCTAGCGTATATAAACTAACATCAAATTCATGCTCTAGTTTCTATATAAAAGGTTATTTTATATATGGTGTGAAGAATACATAAATTATTAACAAACCATGACACTCAAACTTTCATTAACTTTCATACCTACAAAGTACAACTACACAAACATAACACCAAATTTACAAATTCTGCTCAAACTAAAGCAAATAGACCACTCCAAAACAATATTTTTAAACTACACCAACATTCTACCTCAACACCCAATTACATTATAATTCAAAAGTACTTTTTGACATCATTACTCCAACATCTTTCTAAAAAATCACCTAATATCTATCCTACCCCTACCTATAATCTACCCAACCTAAAACTTAAACATCCAACAGGTCAGTCACTTTGTCAATAGATAATTAGGGCTAAGTTTTTATTAATTTCTATTGTTTTAAAGTGCATATATCTATTTAGGGGCCATCCCTAAACTGCATAATGCTGCAAGGGGGGCATTATGTCTATCATTATGGAAGGATAAGGGGTAGCGTTAGTTAACTTGAAATTTTAGTAGTGACTACATTAAAGTCTCTTTTTTATTTAATAAATAAACCGGCTCTAATAATAATAAATAAAACTAAGTTGTTTGTAAATTTTAGACATTTGTAGTATTTGTAAGCAATGTGCAAAATTTGATCTATTTTAAAATTAGGCCTATTATGTATACATATCTTTTTCTGAAGTTCACAACACCCGTAGTTTCTGTCGTGGCATTCACGACTACTCCAGGGAAAAATTAATAGACTTTAATCAATGTAACAAATGGGTTAATCCCTTTGCGCTTAAATCATTTCAAGTAACGTTTTTATAAAACAATATTTTTATTTATGTTTAAATTAATATTGCATGTTTTTACTTTATATATAACCTTAAGCTTATTTTGATTTTATAATTTCTGATTGTTTTCCAGTAAACATCTATTTAAAAAAATTGTTTTTAAACCTGTTTTATTTATTGAACAAAATTCTTTTTTATTTTTCATTATATTATTACCATAATATTTATTGGCACATTTGATATACTTCTTTATTGGTCTACAATTCGACATTCAAAACAATTACATTAACTCAGTAAAGCAAGACATTGTGTAGTTATGGGGGAGGGGGTATTATCGTTACCGGTTCGTTATGGAGGTTGGAGGGGAGAATAAAAATCACCCATTTTAGCAGTACGTAGTTTAGAGTTGCTTATCTCTCTATTGTTATAATTATATTTTTTCAATTCATTTTATTAAAACTTGCAGTTTTTTGTGTTATACATCTTGAGGTTTTTCTTATAATTACACTTTTGGTATAACTTGGCAAAAAAACCACTACTTACTAATGCATTTACCTAGTGCAAAACAAGTCTGCTGAAAAATATCAGTAAGTAGTGGTTTTTTTGCAAAGTGATACCAAAAGTGTCTTTTTATTAGATCACACTCTCCCCCTATATATATTTATATATCTTGTTCAAATTTTCAATTGTTAATAAAATACTTTTTATTCATTCAGTCAAGTTCAAATATATTTTTTTAAACTTGTAGTGGAAAAGACTTGATGTTGATATAGTTCAAATATAAACACATTTTCAAATATTAATTCATTAATTAAATTTAATGAATATTTTAGTTTTATTTAGGAGAAAAACCTTTTCACAAAAGTGGCAAGGTATGCAATATAGTTATTTCATCCCATTTGGCTGAAAATAAATTATAACATAACATTTCATAAAACAGTTGATTTTATCATATAGGTTATGTGGTAGAATAGCTGTTTTAACGCATAAGTTATGTTACTTTATTTATAGTTATTTTAATTATTTAATAAAAAGTAACAAGATTTTTCCATGTTGACCTAAGTAGGAACTGACTTAAAAAATGTTTGTTTATATATTAATTGTTCAGTGTAAACATTATTAAGTTTTAGTCTGTATTCATTTTATTGATAAAAAAAATTTACAATTCTGAAAAAGTAATAAAGTATACAGGTGAAATATACATCACCCTTGCTGATGAGTTAATTGCATAAGGCTTCAGCAGGAAAAATGTCACCTTAATCACTAGGGGAGAGGGTGAGCCCAGCTAGTGTTACTTTTTCTAAGAGTATTGATTTCTATAAAACCCACAACCAAGACAGTTACAAACTTGAAAGGGATTTATGACAATCAAACAAGTTCTATCATACAGAGGTTTTAAAGGTAAGTTTCACTGACTGAAGGAGTTGTCACAGGCAATAAACTACCAATTGCCCTACTATGCATTGAACTCAGTAGTAAATTATTTATTTTAGCAGTGTATAAAAAACATGAAGGTGAAATCGCTATAATAGACACAATAATGCTAGTGCAACTAATTTGCTGACAGTTTCAAGTTAGTGTTTCAGTGTGTATTCTACAATAAAATATAATTATATTAACTTGGCAAAAAAACACTACTTACTGATTTTTTCAGCAGACTCGTATCACACTAGGTCAGTGGATTATTCTATGCTGTGAATCACAGACAAGACTGTTGCTCAGGTGTGTTGTGGTTAGTGTGAATCTGTGGTGTATTGGTGTTCTGAGGAGGTTATTGTTCATAGAGTAGTTGTTAATGTGCTCAAATATAGTATTTGATTGTGAGCAGGTTTTATCGTTTAGAATGTGTTGTGGATAGTATTTATGGTGTTTGTATATCTCGTATTTTTCTGTTGTGTTAATGAGATATACAAACACTATAAACAACACAACACATTCTAAACGACAAAACACACTCATAATTAAATACTATATTTGTAACATAATTAACCACTACACCAATACACCACAGACTCACACCAACACAACACACCTGAGCAAGAGTCTTGTCCATGACTCACAGCATTGAATAATGTGCTGACCTAGTGTGAAACACGTCTGCTGAAAAAATCAGTAAGTTGAGGGTTTTTTGCCAAGTTAATACAAAAAACTGTAATTATAGAAAAACCTCAAGATGTACAACACAAAAACTGCAAACAAATATAAATAGGAGAATAAAAAAAAATCACTTTTAAAACCTTAACCAAAACATAAGTTTTTCCACAAAATCTCAAAATATCGTTAACTAGCTTTAGTATCTCATCTTGTAAGACTACTGATGACTCTAAATATTACATCAGAAATATTTTATTTCACAAAAAACCTGAGCAATCTAAAAACAAGAATTTTTTCTTGTAAATAAACAAATAAAAAAATTATATTGCATATGGAAATACTAGTGGAAACTTGAAACTAATACTAATGTTCTGCATTTAAGACAAAAATGTTTTTAAAATGAGTATTCCAAGAAAGTAATCGTTCAACAATTGCTTCAGGAGTAAAATCGTTGTTTAAATAGGTATTTATTGGAATTTGTTTTAAAAATGTAAGATGTGAAAAATCACTCCATGTGAAAAAAAAAAATTATAGTGATATTGGTCTAGATTCTTTTAATTAATATATAATAGAGGTTGCTGTCTCATTATATCTATTTTCAACTGTCACCGGCGCACAAGAAGAGCCCTGGTGTAGAAATGAGTCACTCTCTGTTTCTAGTTTTGAGCATGCGCTGTCGATGTATTCCTGACTTGCAAACATACCTAACTATATGGTAGATTTTAGTAAGAAATATAAATATTTACAGATAGGTAAACCTACTAATTTTAATAAGAAAGGATGCACAAAATAAATTATATATAATCCCGCTTCAGCATAGTAATTTTCTGTAAATCTGACGTTTTGTGTTAGAAATGTTTTTGGGAATGACCTTATTGTTTTAACCTGCCTTAGGCCAGGGCTCTTCTCGTGCACCGGTGATAGTACTATTAACAAATATTATTTACTATCATCAGCATGACATATTAGACTGTTTCTTCATGCTCTATCTCTGCTTTTCTTATTCACATCTTTATTTTTTTACTTCTAATCCAATTTATGAAAGAATAATATTCCCATATCTAAATTTGGGGTGTAAATGTAGCAGGCCTCCACGTGGTGCACCCTGGGTAACGCTAAATCTGCTACGACGAATCTCTGCCAAATCCTTCTAGAGATGACCTAAAGTCATATCTAAATTGACCTTTGTGACGTACCTACTATAAAATATGATCAGGATACTATAAATATACTGTACAATAGCCTCAAGTTAGTATTACATAATGGACAATTATTCTTAATAAGGTTTATAAGGTTGAATAGATATTATATACTGCATAAATATAAGAACTCTTTTTATACATATAAACATTACTATGAGTTACAGATTAAACCCTATATAAATATTATCGGTTTGAAACCGATGCTGAAAAAGGTTATCCCCATTATAAATTATCTAACTTAGTTAGAATTTACTTGCTGGACCATTGGAATCACAGAATTTAAACTACGTAATTATCTTTAAATAGCTTTAAAAACAGAAAGCAAATGGAAAGCATCTATGATCTAAGAACCTACTCAAACAACAATAGTTCAGAATGATATTATAAAAAAATTCTAAAGCTTAATAATGATTGTATTTTTATTTCAAAAGCTAACATCATTTCTCATATCCAATGTCATTTTTTAAAAGTTACCTAACAGATTTTGTTTAGAGGATTCATAGAAAACTATGATCAGTCCAAAGATAACAAATTAAAAGAAATAAAAATACTTTTAAAGACCATTACACAAAATTTTTTAAATTTGTTTTTTTGTAAGACTTTAAAAGTATTATTAGTCAAAACATAAATTTTACTTGAGTTCCCCCAAAGATATAAATTAAAAGAAATAAAAAATACTTTTAAAGTACATTAAACCTTTGATTAGCATTCACATAGCAGTACGCGAGATAGTGAAACTGCCAGCAGGAGCATTCCCATATATGTACGTTTTATCATTTCTCTCAGAATAGCATTGCTGTAAATTTATGATTTGTTTTCCTATGTATTGTGCCATATTCTAGGTTAAATATTTGCAACTATCTGGACACTAAATACTAAACAGAGTAAACAGTCATTATTCTTTTCTTTCCAAAGTCTATGGGTTTTCTCACATATTTATAGATTGTTTCAAAGTTTGTGTTGTATTTTACAATGAATAGGCGATTGAATAATGAAGAAGTTTTTTTGTGTCTAAAGTCTATGGTTTTTTCCATGTGTTTAAAGATCACTTCGAAGTTGTGCGGTATTTCACAATGAATAGATATTTTTCAAAAAAAAAAAAAAAGATTAATGGATAATTTTTAGCAAAGAAATTGTCAGTAAACGCAAGGTGAAATTTGGTTAACATGAGAAAATAAGTGAATAAAAAAAAATATTAACAAATAATACTATAATTTTAAAAAGTAGAGAAAAATAAAGAAAAAATTAGAAAAAAGACAGTGTAAAAATCTTCCAAAAATATTTTGCCCACATGGGCCATACCAGGTCAGGCACTTGTCTAATCAGAAGGCTAGACACAGTTTTGTAGGTTTGTTTTTTTATAAAATTTTTAGTGTTAGTAAAAATATAAATCTATTGGAATAAAATTAAGTGTAATTACAAAATTCTAATACATTATTTATTACTTTCTAGAGAGTTTTGTCATACATGTAAAGCTATACAAAAAAAAGTTAAATTTTATTCTTAATTTCCAGGACTATAGGTGGCAATATATAGCTATTACTACAGACAAGATACTACTCCATTTACAGTATTAATAGTTTGAAGAACATAAGTTATTATCATAGAAATAAAAGACTGCTGTTTTGGAAATCAAGTATAATACTTTATTTTCCTAAGGCGATGTTTCGATAACTAATCGTTATCATCATCAGGGCAAATTCGTCTTCAGAAAATCCCACTCTTAGATCAGATTTTGCTCTTTATGCCACCTAAGTTTGTCATCAAAACTTAACATTTTATTTAATGAAATTTTTTATTTAATTTTTCAAGACTTATTCTATTTAATTTGAAAGCTAAACTTTTCAAGCATCGAATTTCTATCTCTTCGAAGTTAAAACTCATTACTTTCTATTAAAAACAAGTAAACAGCAAAAAAGGCCAGGAATATTACACAAATGCATTTGGTGGTAAATGAACTAAAACTAGTTATAGTTAAAACTAAAATATTTTTCAATTATTTTCCTTAAGTACATGCAATATTATAATTTCTTTAGTAAAGAAATGTAAATTTTGTTAAATAGATAAAAAATTGTCCCTTCTTTAAATTATTTAACTGGATATGTCTAGTTGTTACACGAGTGTTGTGTTGACAACTATTTAACTGTTATTGCATTACAGGGTTTGCTAGCACAGGTGTTCTAAGAGCATTCAACTGATTACATAATCAAATGGCAATATAAATACATCAGTTCCTAAATAATACAACAGATGACTGGAACGTTAACGTGTTCCCTGTATAATATAAGTGACAGAGCCTTGTTAAATTATCTGAAATACATGAAAATAGTGTTTTCTCTTACCAATGTAATTATGTAAGCATCTAAGATGTTCAAGTTAATACAGATGGTAGAAGGCGTCATAATGGTAATGGTGCATACAAAGTGCTACAAAATTTGTGCCGGACTATTCTATGGCAAACATAACTGTTATTGCACTAAACCTATTACTGTTAACATTACTATTTCTATTTTATTTATTCAAGTGTTCTGATATATTTGTGATATAAGATCACAAAGAGTGGTACACTTGAATCAATACTGAAAATGTATGTCTATAACTTTACTTATAGGCAATGTGTTACAGAGACGTAATCTCTCTAAATGTCTAGTGAGGTCAATCTGAGCAAAATAGTCATTGTATTATGAGAAATAGCTCTATAAAGAAATGATAAGCAGACAAAGTAATCATTACCAGTAGACACTAATACCCAAAACTGAGTAAATAAACTATGACATGATAAATCAACAAGTATTATATAAAAAAATGTTTTAAGTTGATCTCTACTGAAGTCAAGAAAGAAAAATTGTATCATGGTTTGCTTATTTCACAGTTTGTTTATATTATTCCTTTCATTCATTTTTAACCCTACAGCACTATTTATGATATAGTGTGGTAACCATGGCAAACGTTTAAAGTTGTACAATAAAGGTTTCAACGACAACCAGATGAGTGGAAAATTTTTTATATATATCTTTGAGCAATTAATTTCTTGGTATTGGAAAGTTGGTGCAGTGCCAAAGCGTATTTTATTAATGATTGAAAATTTGTACCAGATATATATGAGGAGAGTGTGAGCTAATAGAAGAAATTTGAAAAAATAAAAGTCAATATTCTAGAGCCAGATTGGTCACACTCCAGAGCAAGGTTAACTAAGTGCTCTTGCAAACACTCTTATTACTTTCAGAGTAGGGAAGAGGGAGGTATAGAGGGGGCCCTATATTAAGTAAATATTTATGTTTCCTTTAAAACTAATTGTTTCTTTTATTACACTACAATATGTTTTTACTATCCAAGTAAATAATTTTATTAAGTAAATATTTTCCCTTTCATACGATTTTCTTTTATTACACCACGTTTTTTTATTATCTAAGTATATTAAGTACATATTTTTCCTTTCAACCTTATTTTCTTTTATTACACTACAACACATATTTTTTACTCAAGTACGTAAATAAAAAAAAAATATTTTGCATGGAAAACCCCTTTTCCATAAATAAATTATTAAAAGTTATAACATTACTTATACCAGACTGTTAAGCAAATAAAGTTTTCATTTAATCAAACAGATGTCATGAATAAAATGTTCCAAATTAATTTTAGAATGAAAATTTATATATTTGTTGTTTCCATCTTCACTTGATAGTACATATTCACAAGGGTTTTTAGTTAAACATTTATAAATGTTTTATTATTTTAATACGTTCCTATAAATTAGATATCAGGTAAGATAGACTTTATGACCTTTCATGCCATGTAAAAATAGTTTTACGGTTATAAGTTCTTATAAAAATGCATGTAACTACAGTCACTCATGATGATTTTGCTAATTCATCTAAGACGACTCGAATTATTTGTAAGAATTGTTAAACTATAATGGTAAGAGCCCAAAAACTCATCTTGTATTTATAAAACCCTTGAATCTACAAACTCATGTAAAAGTAAGTTTAAGATTCACAAATGCCCTACTGTGTGTTTTATTAGTTTACTCAAATAAATGACCTATACATCAACAAACGAATTACTATATCCCTATAAACTTACAGACACTAAAATAATTTCCTAAGAGGGTTTTACACAAAAAATATCATATAAGCTTAGCAATAAAATCTGTCAATTAATAAATTTGTTGAGCACTGGGGAGTAATTTTTTAGCTAAATAAATAAAACCCAATAACCATATTACAAAAAATTTTTATTACAATTACATCTGAAGATGATTACCATGTAGTCAAAATGTACATAAAGAAATTGTAATAAAGATTTTTTGTATGTGGTTGGTGGGTTTTATTTATTTAGTTAAAAAAGTCTGTCATTTTTAATGTTTTTGTATAAATCTTACATTTTTATATAACACTTCAACAAATAATTGTCAACTTAAATTTTTTTCATGTTGACATATATTACTCAAAATACGTTCTAAAGGGAAAAAACATATGATATTAAGTGCCACAAAAAACACCCCTTAAAATGTGAAATATAACCTTAATGTTGCAATATACATGCAAAAAGTATTGGGTTAGGATGGATTTGATTATTCAAAAATTAGAATTTTTTAACAATAATCATTGACAATAACAAACAAAACATGTCTTTGCACATTGCATTACATAATGTAAATGTTTATTCGCGTAAATAGAATGTTCTTTACTCAATATGAACACTTTATTTGATGATATCTTAGTACAATAATTAGCATTTCTATTGATATCAATGTTTATTGATATATGTCTGGCAAAGACCCTGTGTTCTCCTAAGAAGTTGTACAATTTATGTTGACAAAATTATACATTTTATGTTGACAAATTGATGCTTTTAGCAAATCTACCCTAACTAAACAGTTTGTACTATATTTTAATATAGATATGTTGTAACATTTATATAATTCCAAGTACCATAATTTAGGTTACTTTTCAAGTAGTGTTTATGTTTTTGCAACACTTGAAATTTTCTTGTTTCTTATTCAGAAAGTATTTTAGAATAACTAAGTGAAAACAAAAATAACCACAGTTAGCTGCAATTTGTTTACGTATTACAATTTGTTCTTACAAGAAATTGTATATTACTTAACCTTAACATGTGCTAATTAATTTTGCTTCCTATTCATCCTATAAATACTCAAGGAGTTTTAGTTTTTTATTGGATGTAAACCTGTCAACCCATGTCAATAAAACATATCAATACATTTCTCCAAGAACTCTTTATCTCTACATAGCCAGTTAAACATTATTTGAATGTATCATCGACTTTATTACACAAAATCAACATACATCACTAACCCTTAAAACCCTTCAGTCTGATTTATGGGTTGTTGCAAAGGTCTAAAATGTGCAAAGATTACATTTTTTATTTATAATTTTTTTTGTTTTGTATTTTTTGTTTTTTTATAGCTGACATAAAAATTTAGCCAGGTCCAGCTCCTTTTGGCCGTTAAACATTTTAAGCTTATTTTTAAATAATGTGTACTTATTCTTTGTTCCCCTATCATATCTAAGTACGAATATATGTTTCTTATCATAATATTTATAAAGGTACGTGTCGGGCCGATTGGCCAGACATAGTTTTTTCCTACCGTAAATGATGCGTAAATAAACTCCGCCCGACCAATTGTCCCGACACGGTTTTTGATTCAATTATACTTTTTATCTGTGCTACACTGTTTTAATATTTTTTGTGTTTTGTGTAAACAATAAACAACAAAACCACAACTTCATGTTCCGATTACCCACATAATAAGCTGACTGGTGATAAAAGTGTTTTGACGCCTATCACTAATAAATGTATATGCGTCACATGTGGTTGATTTGTGAGTTTATAAATATTTTGTATATAGAACTAAAGTGTAATATATTCTCTCTCTGATAATTAATGCTTCAGGTCCAATAAATACTATCCAAGATTCATATCAAGTAAAAGTTTTAAAACCAAATAATTTACTTCTTTAGGAATTAACATTAGAATTTACTTCGTAGTAAGGATGAGTTTATCTAAGTGTATCAATATTTGTACTTAACTTCAACCAAGTCTGTTTTTAAGGATTATTTTACAACCAAATATTTAGTTAATATTTTAATAGGTCATATATTTTAGACCTACTATTTAGGTTTTGTGAATTTTGAAAACAGTAGTGAAAATCAATACAATACATCATAACAAATAAGTGTGTCGGCCCATAACTCCTGACAAAAAGCTCTTAGAATAACATCATGTTTTTAATCCCGTCGGCGTTTATCTACCAAACAAAAACCAAGTATCGTAATTACTTCTGTAAGTAGTGCATAGCTTGTTGTTTAATACAGTGCCTTAATTTTTCCAAAAACAGTAACACCAGCTGAGTAGTAGAATAAACATTAAACGTTACTAGACAATGTCGGGCCTAGTGACCCGACGGTATTTGGTTCAGGGTACTGGCCGTCGGATCAATTGGATGACGGTTAACAGAAACTGACAGTTCAGAGAGTGACAGTTAATCAAAGTTTTACTGTATTGACAATAGTTTTAGGGTAAAAAAATACCCATAATAAAAAAGTTCAACTAAAACTCTAGGCGCATTTAATATTTCTATCTTATTTTTACTAACTTCATTTGACACTTGCATGTAAGAGAAACAAATTTGTATGCCAAAAAAATTTAAGAAATGAAAAAAGGTTTAGGTGAAATCAACAATCTTGTGTAAATGGTAAACAAGAATTTTGGATGAAGGAATATATAAAATATAATTTTATAATAATATTTTCTAGTTTATAACAAAAAAAAATTATATCAAGTCTTCAGTAACCAGGATAAGTCGACTACTGTGGTTCTTGTCATGAACAATGGTATTGCCATTTTTAAAAATCAATACACCACTACCTCACTCTGTTTTTACTCATTACTCCAACCCTATAAACTTCACAAAGTTGACAATGGATTTCATTTGGTCCAAAAAACTTAATTACAGATCCCACTTGGCAAGATTTTCAATTGCGGTGCACATTTTAAATAGTAACAGTTAAGAAAATAAGAAAGACACGGTCCTCTTGCTATCACAGCTCAATGGTTACTGAGCATGGGAATATTTTGAGTCTGATATGGCAGCTCTAGCTCTGCTCATTGCCGGGCTATTCCCAAAAGTATGTTACTATCTTGATTCACCTTGTATTTAAATTTTATGGACTTATGTATTATACGGAGACCACTATTTTTAGAGGTTATTTTGCAGAGGACGTAACAAAACTAAATATTTATAAAGGACAAATTTCATTTAACTTACTTTGAAAACTACTTGTCATTATGACAATTGCTTCTTGTCTTCTGCCTCCTAAAAAAAGCAATGTTAGCAGAATGGAGTTGAACGCATCGCCGCCAGTCGTGGCCATTCCCAATCGAATCATATATTCTGGCAGTACCTCGATGCCTCTTGTTCCTCTAATTAACACCTCCCCACATCCGATTCATAATATAACAGGGAAGTAATAGTAACATATTCAAGATAACCTAATTTAACCAAGCCACCGCAGCATGCAGTATAATAATGGTGTGCATATAATACTTAAGTACCCATGTTATTACTGTTTAAATGACAAATTAATTTTTGCAAGAACCCTGATCACTTGGTTTGCATTAGCTAGATGTTTATTCATGAATAATCTCCATATAACATATAGTCACTGAATTGGTATATGAAGTCTAAATATCTTACATTAAAAACATATTACAAATAAAGATCTAAATATGTGCAGTTCTTATAAGTTCTTATCAATGGGAGATATAACCTCAGACGCTGGAGCCAGACCATCCAAGAAGAAATACTGGCTTCAGCTGGACGAAGTGGTTGGCTTGCATCCAGAATAAATACCAGTTTTATTTGAAAACCCGCCATGAGAGAGTAAAGCGAAATGTAATTTTGAGACTAATTTTATAGGTAAAAATGTTTTTCCAAGTATGGTTTGCCAAAATGTGGCATTATAAATGATTTGTACCATATATAGGCTCATATAAGCTCTTTGGACCTTGCTAGTTGTAAATCAAGAGCATGTTTCTAAGAACAAAGAACAGAATGGAATTACATGCCTTGTATAGAATTGTTGCCAAATTATGCTACACTAATCTCTTGTTTGATACAGAACAATTACATTTGTACTTTCAATTAATGTCTGCTTTGCAGACAATAAACAACACAACCCTCCTAAATAATATTTTCGAATACAAGCTATTATGAACATATTACGGAATAATTGTTTTATACAATTATGTAAATTTTTTATAAATTATATAATTAGAAATTGTAACAATATATTATAAATTTTAACTTTTGAATATATGAGTTATCCTAAAAAGAGTCCCATCACTATGTGTTATTTGTTATTATGATATTTTTATCAATGAAAGACGAAATTTCTAAATATGCATCAAATTCATTCCCAAAGTAGGAATTCAAACTCATCATTGAAAAGTGCATGAGTGTGGTGGTAAGAGATTTTTAAAAAATGCTAGATGGTACGTTGGAATAGTACAACAGATAGAGAGTTTTACTATATGTAGAATGTTCCCACAGACATCGAAATTTATATTGGCATTACCAGGTCTATGGCAACTTTAGGTATGGACAAGAATGCATTATTAAATCTATACTATTTTCACCTGGCGTTATTCCTCTATGCACAGTTTGTGACTAGGAAAATCAGTACTATAGAACATACTTTAAAATTGCTGGTGGAAAAATACTGCCAGGGACATTTTTCAGAGAACAATAACAATTTTGGACATGATTTGAACAGGACATCGTGTTGGTCAATGAAGGTGGACGTGTTTAAGAGACATCGAGTGGTCAGTATCATGCGATGCTGGAGACTTGGACAAAGAAGTAAAACTCTTCACATGTACATTCAAAATTATTTGTAACATATAATTATTTATCTAAAAAAAAAGATAAGCTTTCAGGGCAGATTATACAAGTATAACAACTATTTTAACTAATGCTTTAACCATAAAAGTTTTGTTTTAGGACTTAGGTTTAGTTATACATAATGTGTCAAGACTAAGAAAATGTTGCTAGAAACAGAGATAAGCAATATACATTCAGCTACTGCAGAAACTAAACATAAATCCTGAATAACTACATGGCAATAATGTTAAGATTTTAGAAAGTTAAAAAACACTTTAACAAAAAAAAATTGTAAAATCATTATGTATACTTATTTTTATATATTTTTGTAAATAAATATACAAAAATTTAACTTTTCTGGGTAACCACACAGGTTATATTGGTTTTGCTTATAATTTTAAAGCCTCCATTTTCTGGGGTTTTATCATCAGTAAAACACAATTATGAAATTACCTAAATATAAAAAAGACAGATACATCTTCAGACTTAGAAATGTAAAATTTTATTTAGTTGAAAACATTTGCTAAAATTTTAAAACTGTAGCAGACACTTATTATACATAAATAAAAACTAATTACTGGTTATACATATAAACATTAGATTAAGTTCATGCTTAAAATAAATTTTGTTTTAGTAGGTTAGGTTTTGTTTGTACACTTTTATTATTATTTTGTGAAAAAATATTTCTATATGAAACGTTATTATTTCCTTCAATAGTACTGTAAGTATTGCACTTACATATTTTTTTTAATATATTTAAATTGTGAGTTATTTTCTTCTAATCAAAATTCTGAAGAGGTTTTTTTATTCATATAAAATCATATTTTTTTCTAAAATAGACATAATCTATGAGTTAATACCTGTGCTCTCTCAGGTGTTGTATTAGCCTGAGTATAATCCTAGGCATTACAGCTTCCGCTACACACATTAAATCAGAAGGTGCAGATGGTTTGTTTACTTGTGCTTTTGGCCCATGTCGATCACAAAACCTAAATATTAAAAATGTACACAATTAGATCAGGACAAGAGAGTTGGCTTAAGAATATTCTAAAATGTATTTTGCAATGCTCTACCTAATAAGCTAATGGGAATAAGCTTAGGCCTTATTATTTAATGCTCATGTGAAAGGAAATGGTCTATTGTAGAGATAAAAATTGTTGATTGTTTGAAACTCTTTCAGTTATCAAGGATAAGGATACGTTAGTCAGATTTCGTTTGTGAGGCAAGTATTTGTGACAAGTCTTATCAATGTCTGTTACAATGCAATTTCAAATTCTTAACATTTTACTACTCTCCTTTACTTCAAATCCTGTTATTTTACTCTACAACTATTCCCCATCATTATTTGTCTACTTCTCTATCCAAGTATATTTTTACTAGCCTTATATTATCTATTCCAACCTCCTTTAATGTCTACACTGTAAGACTATAGCCATCAGATACTGAGTATTTCTTTATTGTCCTTATACAATTACCTGTGGTTTCTACAATTTTTTCTGTTTAATCATTTGATTAGCATTCACATACCAGTACGTGAGATTGCGCAACTACCAGCGGGAACATTGCCGTATATGTATATTATACCATTTTTCTTAGATTACCATTGCCGTAAGTTTATGATTTGTTCTCCTGTGTATTGTGCCGTATTCTAGGTTAAATATTTGCAAATATCTGGACAGTAAATACTACACAGAGTACATAGTCACCATTCTTTTGTTTCCAAAGTCTATGGGTTTTCCCACGTGTTTACAGATCACTTCGAAGTTTCTGCGATATTTTACAATGGATAGGTGATTGAATAACTAATAAGTTCTTTTCTGTTCAATGTCTATTGTTTTCTGATGTGTTTACAGATTGCTTCAAAGTTTGGATGGTATTTCACAATAGATATTTTACAAAAAAAAAAGATCAACAGATTATTTTTGGCAAAGAAATTGTCAGTAAACGTAAGGTAAAGTTTAATTAACATGAGAAAATTAGTGCATAAAAAAATATTAACAAATAATACAAATATTACTGTAATTTAAAAAATTAGACAAAATTTTAAAAGAATTATAAAAAAAGAAAAAGTATAAAAATCTTTCCAAAATATGTTGCTCCTAGGGGCCATATCAGGGCAAGCACATGTTGCTAATCTAAGGGTTAAACAGTTTTCTGTTTTAGGAAGAGTAAAAAATCTATACTACTAATGTTTGTTTAACCTCCTGAATTTCATATTGGTAATCAAAATGTACCACAAGAAACATATTGCTAAAAAACTTACTACTGTTGAAAAATTTCAAAATTATTATAATTTACAATTTTTTTATTATTCCTTCAATATATTTTCCTTGTAGTTTACACCGCTTGATAGAGAATTTGGATGACGACACTTATGGTTAAAAAAAAGGGTACCCCCCTATTAATGACAGATATGGACACAATGGCTCATTTTATCATTCCTAAATAGGGTCTTTGCACCCCAAATTAATGTCTGTAAATATTCATAAGAGTTAGTAAACAAGTTTATTGATCTGTTATATTTTTAGAGGAATTACAAGAAAACTTAGAATTTGATTTTACCCTCCACAGAGATAACTTGCTATAAGCAGTCTTTGTACAATAGGATGGAGTAAAAACCCCATTTTTTAAAATTTTGATTTCTTATAGCAAGGAAAACTTGCTCTTCAGCCTCCTGATCATGTAAAAAAATAAATATTTTATTCTTGAGATCGGGCATAAGGCATAAATAAACAGAAAAGATTTTTAAAAATACCCCAATTTTCAAAAAATTGCAGAAAGTTATTAAAATATTGTGTTGTAATAATATAAAATCTATTCTTCGAAGTTACATCGTAACGAAAAAATTCATTTTGACACTTATTTTACAATAACGCAAATGGCACAAACATTGAAAAAAATTTAGAGAATTGGTAATTTTTTGGGTAATGTAAAATAATTAAACCGAGACATCGTTTACAATAGCATATAACTATGTCTGTAGACATATTCCTGTAGTGTTTTAACATCATAATGCAGCTCTTCTCCCGTTTCAGATTATTTAAAGTGTATTAATCTAAAATGACCCACAACTCACCGCGGAGAGGTGGCTGCAAATTGAATAAACTAACCATCCACATACAAGGGTGTGTAATTACAATGATGCTCCTATAAACTCTGACTTGGTTTCAAATGTAGGCATCAAAGACCTCTATCTTAAAATTGCCATAATGAAACAATCCTGGATTTTGTGTCCACAAACTTTTCCAGACACCTCGGTTACAAATTTTACCCACCTTTCTACTGACTTAGTATGACATGGGAATTTTAAATAGTCAAACTCAGGCAATACTTTGCCTTTCAATAAAAGATGCAATGTATAATGTTGTCATATTGGATAACAGTGTTGGTGGTGTTAGCATACACTTTGCCAAAACAATAAGTTCTGTTAATTGATGGAAGGTGAAAGTTTCTACTATCACCTTACGGTACTGGTAGCGGGTTTCTACCTTTAAAGATTCTTTTGTATCCCAGTTTACGTACGTGTTGTCTGTCATCTACATATTCTCTGGATGACTAAAGGACCCATTCCTCTGAATTACAGGATCGATTACTTGTTTTGATTTGTCTGGCAAATTTCTTGTTGTTCGAATGACCTTAAAAATGTGCTTGTGAGCATTCTTCACAGTATCATATTTCTTGATATCAAAGCAAATTGGAGTATATGTGTTCAATTACTTTGCAAGTGACTTCAGCTCTTTTGTTGGACTTGTTTGGGATACATACAGTCTTAGTATGTGGTTGACACTGGTTAACCATCGAGAGTGATTGAGGAGACCAGGATCATTAACAGCAAGTTCTGAACCATACAGTCCAGTTCTTACTTATTTTATGATATCTAAAAATCATGTCTTTACCGAGTTCAGTTTCATTAATATGATCACTGATATATATATATATATATATATATATATATATATATATATATATATATATATATATATATATATATATATATATCAAAAACAACTAAGGTTATTCAATACAAGAATTATTTATTAATTAATTCTTACTTAATTATTAATTCTTGTATTTGAAAAACCTTAGTTGTTTTTGATCATTAAACAAGAAAACATATTTTATAAAAATATATATAATATTTGATTTTTTTCATATGCTCATACCTTTTATTTTAGTGTAAAGTGGAGGGGGCGTGTGGGGACTTCATTTCAAGAGGAGGAGGCGTGGAGGCAAAAAGTTTGGGAACTCCTGAATTAGAACATTTATTATTAAATGCCATATTCACAAGGAACTAAATCTCAAAAGTTATACTGTACAACAGTAATTATTTCTCATTATAATTACTAAAATAATTTGAGTAATATAATAATAATAAGTAAGTATAATTTCTAATTACCTGAAGTATTTACATCTAATCATTATCAAATAAGTATTTATAATTACTTTGAAAAGATGAAATATTATAATTTCCCGCTAATTATAAAAACATATGTCTACTCAAATTTGCTTCAAATAGCAAAGCTAAAGTTACAATGTTGGTCATTTGAGACTTGTGTATCAAGGCAGCTGTGACACCATCATACAGAATTTTGCTCTAAACTGTACCTTGGATCCAGCAAGGGGGTAGTTGTAACTACTGATATGTGTTGGAAATATACCCAATGGGAAGGAAGTTGTAAAATGGAAATATTTCCGTGATTAGAAGAAATATTCCAAATAAGTAAGAATACATGAAAATCATTAGTTCTTTAAAGTGTATTAATGATTGAAGTCTTCATATTTAATAGTATATTAACATTTAATGTGAACTATTTTAGTCAAATTCCACATTAGTATCTAGGACACATCATAAGGCGGTGAGTGGAAGTATTACACTTTCTTTTGACAGATTTTCAAATGCTTATTTCAAGTATTGCAATGTATTAATACTTATTAAACCAATCTCATCTTTAAAAATTATACTAATTTGTAATTATATCTTGAAAATTTTTTTTCAAAGTAATATTTGCAGTTTTTGTGTTGTACATCTTGAGGTTTTTATAAAAAATACACTTGTTTGTATTATCTTGACAAAAAAACCACTAATTACCGATTTATTCAGCAAGACACGTTTTGCGCTAGGTCAGCGCTTTTTCAATACTGTGAATTACTGACAGGACTGTTGCTCAGGTGTGCTGTGTTTGTGTGAGTCTTCGGTGTATTTTTGTTCAGTAGTGAGTTATTGTTCATTGAGTAGTTGTTAATTATGTGCTCAAATATAGTGTTTGATTGGGAGTGTTTTGTCATTTAGAATGTGTTGTGGATAGTATTTATGGTGTTTATATATCTCATAGTTTTCTACTGTGTTACTTTTTTTGCTTTTATTGATGTAATGTTGGACTTTTAGATTGGTGTCTATGTCAGTCTATGAGTGTAGTGTGTTTTGTATGTGTATGGCAAAATTTGATGTGGGTTGTGTCTTTCTTATCTGTTTTACGTGTTCTTCGTATCTTGTGGTAAATGTTCTCCCTGTTTGTCCTATGTAAAAGCTGGGACAGTAGTTGCATGTAATCTTGTATACGCCTGCCCTGTCGTGTTTATCCTGGTGAGTTTTTGAACTGCATAGGTGTTTTATAAATGTGTTGGCTGTTGTGAATGGTACTTTGTATTTAAGTTTACAGAACGTGGAAGGTATTTTTTGTGACGTGTTGTGATATATAAGTGTTGTACATTTTTGTGTTTGTGTGGTATTTTTTTTTTTTTGCTGTGTTATGTGAGCGTTGTTTTTTGCGCATTATGTTGTCTATCAAGGTGAATTAACCAGTAAGTAGTGTTTTTTTTTGCCAAGATAATACAAACAAGTGTAAAGTAATATTTTATAAAGTGACATATCTTACATTTATTCAAACTGGAACGAAAATAGGTAATTTAACATAACTATTACTATATTGTATTTAAATTAAAATGTCAAAGCCTATACTTTCATGATTATACATTTTTAATATTATGCCAACATAAATTTAAATTAACGTTTATAGTTTAGTAATAACATATGACAGTCTAGTTATATGACGTATGACATAGTTTAAGCTAATTGGACAGCGTTTTGCATCACTTGACCATGTGTCAAAAATAATTTTTAAGATATTGCCTTTCCAAGACATTAAATTGTTAAAAATCACTATGTATCTTTTTTTTTATAACAACCTGATGTAATATATTGTGAGGAATTTTTGTACTATAATTTCATTGTTTCTCCAATCTCATTGTCTCCATTTTCAAGACACAGCTCTTGGTCTAGTGATGTATAACACCGTCCAATTATAGATCAGATTGTAGTATAGAAAGAAATTAGGTTACTTCATGATTGAGAAAGAAAATAATACCATGAAGCAAATATCTCTGGAAAATTTTCATAAGAGAAAACTTTTTTTGATTTGAATCAGAATAGAGTTGATAGATTTTCTTAAATCAATTTGACAAAGGTGAGAGAAAATGTTATAGACTATAAGAATAAAGAAGGCCTATTCTACAAAAAGTGTTATTATGAGGTAATTTTAGGCAGTGACAAGTTAATTGGAGCTTTGTTGTGGTGAAGAGGGGTAAGAGAAATATATTTGTATTACTAGATAAAATATTCTAAAAATAACTTTTCATTTTGCACATAATATGGAATCTAGTCTAGAAACTCACCCAGTTTCTTTCATAACAGATGTATCTCCACAGTCACAAGCACCTCCAGCTTGACTTCGAAACATGTTGAAGTCATGGCCATCATGATCACCCTTCTGGAAACATTCGGCACATAAAGACATACAAGGAGATATTCCACAGGTTCTACAGCGATAAGCTACGAAGTTCGCAGTCCATACCAACCCGCAAGTTGTTGCATTATCATATCGCCTTACTGCAATAAAAAAATACATTTAACGTTACAAAATAAAACAATCATGCTTTATACATTAATAAGTATTTTAGTAATAATTTTAAAATAAAACAACAGTAATCTACTAATCTCAGTAATCCAGCATCTTTGAGTCTTTCATCATTCCAAATTATTGAAAATACCAGAGTACAGAGTTTGTATTTTCTGCTTACATTGACACGTTCGTAATTCAATGGTCTTTGATTTATGTTCTTGATGTATGACTTGACTGTTAGATTATAAATACTTGTTATTTCTTTATAAATGTTGAAAATAATTTGTAAAAAAAATATTTTCTGGTAACCATAATATTTTTGGTTGAAGAATGAAATAAATTCTTGTTACAAACCATAACAAAAACCAAATTTTACGACTTTTTACCAAGGGTGGTTATCATGTAGATGTATGTATAACTGAATAAAAACTCAATTTTTTTATAGAAAAGATTATTTTTTAAAGAAACGCTATAATTCATTAATTACATAAAAACAGCTCTGAAAATAATAATGTCGGCAACAACCTGGAGTACTTTTAAGTAAATCAATAGAATTCGGCTTTTTTTGGGGGAATCGTCAAATCTTTGTTTTCTGATTTATAACCAGTCCCAGCTTTCTAAATACCAAAAACATCTTTGTTCAAGAAACTTGTCTAAAAATAACTGTTTCCTTAAAATGTAATGAGTACCTTAGGTATAAATTAAAAATGACTAAATGTCATTAACAATAATACATGGCCTAAGACAATTAAACACAAAACAACTCATCAGAAGTTTAGTTGCTTTGGAACTTCTGTATATTTTTATATCAATGGTAAATAAGTGTCTAGAGCTCAAAGAAATCAAAAAATAAAGCTTTAATACAAAAGTTAATTTTAATAATTTTTTCGAAAAGAAAATTATAACACGATAGATAAAAACACAACTGGTATACAGCTCCAGAACAGAAATGAGACGTCGCCCTTGTTGACCGAAATGATACATCCCCCTTGTCATTGCTGACTGGAACTGAATCCCGCCGCTCGTTAACTTTTATTTCTTATCGTACTTTTTGAAATGTCGGATTATTGAATATGAGACTATAGGATATACTAGAGTAATGGGTATTTAACATTTAGAATTTACTTTAAAGAAGTATATTCAGTGTTTGTATATGATGTAGTGATACCTGGCTTGAATATACATGTGCAAACACACATATAAATATAAGTACTCTTAAATGAAAAACATTTAATATTACAACCATCATTTCATTTATTCTTACCTTGATGTGGAAACTTTATATTCAAAAACATCACTCAGGAAAGCTTCAAAAAATGGTGAACAGTTGTCACCCTTGTTATTGTTGACTAGACCCAAGCACTGCTGATTATTACACTTTTTATTTCCTACTTCCTGATATGCCAGATTATTGAACGTGGCAGGTTCTTCTAAGCATGTTTTTAGCAATATTTTGTACTACTTTAACAATCAAAGTAGAGTAAATATGGTCAACAAACACTATTACGTTTTATTAAACAATTAAACTTTTAAAATTCTGATCTCATTAATGGTTATTGCCGAAACTTGTCAGCTAAGAGAATATTACGTAAACAACAAACATTAAAAAACACACACATTAAAGAGGACCTTTTTGAAATTTAAAAAAAAACAAACAAAATGAGTTAAATATGGCCATGATGTAAGGCAAATTAAAGGTCTTTGATAGCTGATGATCAATTAGTGCTTTGCAATTTTAAGGTCAATTATTGGTTGAACTAATAATATTTGAAAAAACAAAAGCAGAGTGGAAATTACGACCTTTTCATGTTTTTGATCTTTAATAAGTTAAAAAGTAATGACTGTAAAAATATAAAATTTAGAATTTTTAATATTTTTGTGGATATTAAACAAAAACTATAAAAATCTAATGCATCATGATTCAGACCAATTGATGACTTGAGATAAAATTGCCAATTATACTTTGTTAATAATGAACAAAGAAAAAAAAATAGCTTGAAACCAGAGTAATTATTTACTCAAATAAAAGACAGTATATTAGTTCTTTAGAATAAATATGTATTTCTGGTAGCAATAGTGACTATAAAAGTTAATATATGTTTAAAGGCCTCCATCTGCTATGTAAAGCATTCCACCACTATAGCATATGGTTTTTGAACTTACAATGTGTTCAACACGCTGTGGCAAGCCATTTGGCTTAAGAACAAAATCCAACTGATTAACCAAATAACTTTGTGTACAGAAATGAAGATAATACAATTCCCTGAGCTTCATTGATTTTATCAAAATTTACTGTATCTGTTATAACTAATTATTGATTTTTATTTTAAGGTGATAAATTTGTTTGAAATCGCTTTTCACCAAAAAATATGAAAAGCATTTAAAGACATAACTGAATCACCAAGTACCTAGTTACATATTTTTTAATAATATTTGTATAATATTTCATTGAAACATAAAGTGTTTAATCCAGAGTTGGGAAATACAGAACGCTTACTATCAGTGAAGACACCAAAAATAATGACTGTCTGATTCATATTGCCCAGTCCAATGTTGCCAGTTGGATGATGTCCAAAAGTAGAGACAATGATAAACAAGAACGCAATGCCAATAAAGCCTCTTCAAACAAAATTTGAACTTATAAACTAACAGAAAAAACCAAAACTACTTTAAGAAAGTATCTTTTATTATTAATATGGAAAATTCAATAAACACAGAATAAACCCTATGTAAAGATAATAATTATGCCTTTAATTTAATAAAATTCAATTTATTCACTTCAACTAATTTCATTAAGATTTTTCATTTGTTTAGCCTCGCGGAGACATGTTCTGCTATCTTAAACTAGAGCTACTTTTGTAGTTTACATTAATACAATTTAACATATATAAATATGTAAACACTTGCCTGTAGTAGCATTTAATTTTTAACCAAACAAGGGCGACTGCTTTGAAAGATATCCCTCATTATGGCTGTGGCTCCCCTTGACGTAACCTAATTGCTACTATAGGCAAGTCTTACAGTATATACTTTAAAGTGAGTAAGTTAAACCATAAAAAAATTAAAACAAATATTCTCGCTCCCAGACAATAAATATTTCTCTTAACATAACTGAGTAGTGCGTGAACACCTCTCTTTACCCCAGTTAAAAGTACGCCCACTTCAGGTAACACAACTTTCATAATACCATAACTGTAGCAGTCGAATGTTGGTAATAAGCTCTAAAGATTTGCCCAATTTTTAAAACTTGTTATTTTACAAGGGAATTGAGCAGAGCAAAAAACATTTTGAACTTTAACAGTTTATTGAATGTAATTTTGGTATGGGAATATGATTCCAACCTTACTAAGCCCTTTGTAGTTTTGCAGCGAGAAAGCTCTGGTTTTTACATGAATATGGTTTGGGGTTAAGTTACTGATAAAAACATTTCATGGAATTCAAAAACTATACTACTTATGTAAAATATAACTGTTAGAAACAGAACTTACACAGAATTTGGTTTCGTTTTAGAAATCTTGGAGGAAAGACCGATGTGTGTACTGTCCAACAAGGAAGAACAGTTTTACAAAAAGAAATGTTATGAATATAACAGATCAATCTTTTGAAAGCATACTAGATCACAGGTCTCAATTTGCACGATGTGCCATGTACGAAATTAAAATGACACTTAGTTTACTAGGAGTCGTTTAAATTTCCTTCATAACATTTCCTGTTTATTAAATTTAAATATTTTCTTACTGCTAAAATGTTCTAACATTTGTAATTTACATATTTCTGTACAACAATTTTGTACCTAATAAATTACTTTTAAATGAAACGTATGCTATAATTAATGAGTTTGTAAATGTTCCCTATACTCGTGACTATTTACGTTACAAACCGAGGTGCAACCGATCGCAGGTTAGATATTAACTTTTCTTTGAACTTTTTTTCCAAATTGAATTATTTATAAGTCTATACAATTTACTAAAATCAATTTTAGAATTTTTTAATAAAAGGTATGAATATAAAATTTTTCTTTGTTGATAAAATCAAGTTTCAATTGAATTTACATAATGACTTTACAAAAAGTCTATTTGTGTTACACGAAATGGAATGTAGTGTCTCGTGTCTTTTTAGGTATAGACAAAATTGCCAATTTTTTAATAACACTACTTTAAACTTCTAATATAATTCAATGGTTTTTAATTGTTAATTGTTTCCTTTAAGTAAATAAATATAAACAGCATAAATACATAAGTACAGTTTTCTACCTTTCTTAACATTATAATATTTTTCTTTGTTGAGATATTTTAATTTATTTTCTAACTGTGAGTAGTATTAAAGGTTTGAGAATGGAGTTACACCAAAATGTCTCAACAAAGAAAAATATTGTAATGTTAGGTAAAAGTACAAAAATGTGCTCAAATGTATATAAATATTCCTACAGAAGTGAAGATGAGTATATCACGAATTTATACTGCACATTCCAAAGGCTATAGAAAATTATTAATATTTAATGAGTTATTAAATTTATATTTGTGAATAAAGCTCAAAACATCAGCTCCTTTTTAATAAGAAAGGAATTTAAAGTATTTTTTTTTGTTTTGTTTAATCAACTGATATTATGTGAAGTACAGAAATTAATTTTACTTGTTAGAATAGAGCTTTTACTACAGAAGTTTTTTTTATTCCGTTTAATAATACAATTGATTAAAACCGTATTTAAGTAATTAACTTTATATTGTTTTAGGCTGTTGTATATTATTAGGTATAAAATGTGATAGTATTGTTTTCATTTTCCAATAAATACGTAAAATTACATACAATTTTGTTTTGTGTCACAAGCAATTAAATTTTTAATGGTAAAAATCAGGTAATTAGCAAAATTATATCTTAAAGGGTTTCATTTAGAATAGAGTGAAATTATTATGTAAATTAAATAATAAGAAAGTTTAAATATTTGTCTTTATGTATATAAATAATATTTTGGGAAGCTTAAGGGGAAATGTTAGAAAATTTTCTTCTATATTTGACATAAAGATTATTTAAAATTTAAAGGTCATTTTTTAAATATAAACAAAATATCAATTTAGTAGTGACAAAATTTAATTATATATTAAAAATAAGTTGTGTTTTGAATTTTATTTCGTTTAAAAGGTTTTATTAGTTTTAGTATTCGTTTAAAAAAATAAAACCTCTATACTTCAAATAACATTTTTATTTATTTATAATATGAACATTTCAAATGCACAGCAATCATCCTCAGAGGTAATTTACATCTTATTATACAAACTAAACTGCGACGAATGTAACAAATTCTACATTGGACAAACAGGTCGCAGCTTTAAACAGAGAGTCGAAGAACACAAACATAACACCAACTCAACATTTTACAATCACTTAAAAGAAACAGAACACACACAGACATTTATCATAATTTAAAAATCCTACACATCAACAAAAAAGGACCACATCTCAACACACTAGAACAATATGAAATTTACAGACACACAAAAAGACAAAATACAAACATATTAAACGAACAAACGCCATACAAATCACAACATACTCTTTGATACTATCGAAAACCTATCTTTAAAACCGTCACCGCTTGACCAAACATCTCCAAGCAGAAGACACTGATGAAGATCGGCACAAAGCGATCGAAAACGTTTTGTCTCAGTAAGTTTTAACAAATTTACTAAATAAAAAGTTTGGATAGTAATAAAATGAAAAAAGTTATTTGTCATATAGCAGTTTTATTTATTTAAATTAAACACTATAGCACAGTTGATTTATACAGTTTTAACATTCATGTTGTGCAAAATATTTATTTTTGTTATGATTTCCATCAATATACTTCAAAATTAATATAATAGAAAAAAGAAAATCCTGTATTTATAGTAATATAATTTTTTATAAATAAAAACAAGCTTTTTTTGCAAATTATATTTTAAATTTATTTAATAAATTACATACTATAAATCACCGTAATAAATGGTCATTAAACTGAAGTGCCTTCAAAGAATCTTGTCCCTGGGATAAACTAGGACAAATTAAAAGCAAATTAGGTTTTTATATAAACTCCAGAGATTCATCAACTGACATATTTATCAATTGGAGTTACAGGTTTCGCATTACGGTTCGAGTTTCAAATTTTTATCTGTGGTGAGCTTACAGGTAAATGCTGAAGGGAACAGCCAAATGATGTATTTACTCTTAGATAAGGTTGTCCGCCGCAACACACTCAACGATACGACATCAGAAAATATTTTGAATCAATAGAATTTGTAGACCCAATTCCGACATGACATGGATTAAGTAAAGGGATTAAACTGGCAAGTAACAAAAGCCTAGAAATTAATTACACATTAAAATCTCTCTTATTTATAAATTTTCATACTGTTTTACATCAAATTGGCTTTTTTCAAAAAATCATAGTAAAATTTTTAATGTTTTACTGGATGTAATTTTTATATCTGTATTTAAAATCTAATCTTATCTGATGGTTACACTAATTTAGTGTTAAATTTTACTTTGATTTACTTAAATAGTTTAAGTCTTGAAGCTAAATTCTCTATTTTAGCTTAATTGTATACATAATTTACAAAGTGACCAAACATTGGCTATTATGGGGCAATTTATTCCATAATATAAATCCTGATTATTTATCAAAGTATTAGTCATAATTCATGTAAGTAATATCTGGAAACAATAAAAAACTGTGTTGGATATTTTCAGGTATTTTCTTACATTTAAAAACAAGAAACCTTAATGAGTGAAAAAAAGTTGATTAAAGTTTTACTCCCAGACATTATGGTTACCCTGGTTGACCCAATCGACAGCATCATAATTTGAATATTATACAGCACATTGAAAAAACAACATAAATAAAAGCACAACAATACACGATTCACAAAAATCATTTACTGCCATCGATACCCCATCGATGCCCAAAGCAATACTCCTTACTGTCAGAAAATCCTATCTCACACACAAAAAAAACAACCTAAGCTTTACTTCACCACACATCTAAAACTCAAACTAGTTTCTAAATTTCCACTACCTATCAACAACAAAAAATAATACATAAAAACACACCTTCAAAATCTATATATAAAAGCCAATGACACAAAT
The DNA here is from genome assembly GCA_036971475.1 of Prosapia bicincta. NCBI lineage: Eukaryota > Metazoa > Arthropoda > Insecta > Hemiptera > Cercopidae > Prosapia > Prosapia bicincta. Next base: position 5,047,926 of record JBAIZL010000004.1, on the reverse strand, counting down.
AACTATAATAAATCAAATAACAAATTTTATCATAAACAAGGATTTTAGATTACACATTTAAACTAAAAAAATTGTCTAGAACAAAGATTTAATGATGACACATCAAGAAAGGAATACATACAATTAAATAACTACATACATAAACAATACAGAAAAAATCAATTCATTCCACACACTTACACCAAAGATATATATACAAGACAGGCTTGTATTAACTTTCTCAAAAACAGGGTAAAAGCACGTTTAAGGCAAATAAATTTAGATACTCAATAAAAACATGAGAGCAATCGGTCTGGTATCTAAAAGCATCATCTGACAATACAATGATATAGTGAGAAATATATTTGCTGAGAAATTTCACTAAGTTGATGATTTTAATCAACTACTTAAATTTAAAAAAGGTGCTTTATAGTGTTCTATGACATATTTAATATGTATAAACCTCTACGGATTGCATTTTAAAGCATTGAATTATTATGAAATATGTCTCTTAAGAAATATCAGTATATCAATGATTTAGGTAAGTATAATTTCAATTATAAAAATAGTAGTAAGGTGAAAAACCTCAAGATAAATAGCAAATTTATAAGTTGTAAAGTGTCATTCCAAGTGTCAGGAATATGCAAACTAAACATTATAGAATACAATAAATTCTACATTTGACAGACAACAGTTTTAATTAAATATATAAAGAAAACAACCATTTATAATTAATGTTTAAAAATGGCAAAGACTCGTTTTTATTACAAATTTTGTTGAGCAAATTATTTTCAAGAAGTAGAGCAGTTACAAAAACATCATTCATTACCCATTCTCCTGATCCACCCATGAAAATATTTGTCAACTCAATGGATCAATATAAAATATTTGAACTTAATAAAACACAAAATGGAAACCTACTAATTGAGCGAACAGAATGTAATAAATTTTATATTTGAGAGATAACAGTTTTAGTTAAAAATACAAACAAAACAACTGTTTATAAATAAAAAATTGCAAGACTCGTCCTTTGCTACAAATTTTGTTTAGCAATTTCTTTTCTAGAAGTAGGGCAGTTACACAAACCTTAATCATAACCTAGAAATTCTAGATCAACCTTTAAAAAAATACATTTTCAATACCGTAAACAATGATATTGTTAAAATCTGAAGAAATACAAACATAACCTCAATGCCACAAACATATAACAAACTCATAAACTGAATGTTTTTTTTTAAGAAACACAGCATTATTTTATAATATGCTATATTATTATAGACGTCTTTACAATCTAGTAACAAAGTATTTGGTTTAGATACTTTTGGTTAAACTTTAAAATTTCTAACATGGTCAAGTGCCACAAGTTAGCTAAGTAACAAATGTTTTTTTTTTTTTGCTTCATAACCAAACCTATACTAATTATATGTTATTGGTTAACTATCAGTAATAAATATATCACTGACAACAACAAACAAAAATTATACCTGGTAATATAAAAAGTGTTCAGGAATGCAAAAATAATAATAAAACCTAGATCTTGCTCCAACAAACCTAGCTAACACCCCCATATTTTAATTTTGAAAAAAAAGACAAATTTAACCTCATTTTACAACATACACAAAGTGTATTTTTTTTTTTAAAAAGCATCATATAACATAGTAATAAGATATGCTACATTACAGTAAGGCTTTAAAACATCCAATTAAGATACATACTTTTTTAAAAATAGTGTAATAATGCACGAGGTAAATCGTCATGTATATAAATGCTATCTCTAATGTGGGATACAAAAAGGCTCAATTTGGTCAAATTTAGTCACAGCGTATAGCGAAATTGAGGCTATTTTATTTGTCAACAAGTTAGCAAACTTTAATTTTTTGTATAACCAAATCTATACTAACTGGACACTATGTAAACATATTGTAATGTAGTTTAACATAGTACTCTGTACTACAATATTTTTAATTTATAAACTTTTTTTGTGTTGTGAGGGTTATTCAAAATTTTTAAGTTGTTGAACTTTGGCACAAAGTTTTTGTGGATTCCTAAGGACTTTTGAAATCATCCGACATAATTTTTTACAATATTTACATAATACGTAATATTTAAACTGGCATGTAAGTAAAAGTACAGTTATTAATAAATAACTATAAAAAGACTCACAATAAGACTCACTTTAAGATGAGGTATACTCAAAATTTTTTGTTGAATAAAAAATTCCTTATGAGTCAAATATAATTTATTAAAATTTTTGCAACGTTTTGACAACTATATTGTTGTCCTCATTCAGCCCTGATCTCCTTTGTCAGAGACATTAAAACCAGAAGACAACATCCCTTCTACATTTTTAACCAGTTCATTACTGAATTTTTATTCCGTATTTTTATTCAACTATAACACTTTAGTTTCATATGCATTTTAATGATTTATGCATCATTATCATCACCAGGTTACTACCCATTAGTTGCAGCTCTGATTGTGTAGTAGTCTCATTAATGATGATAACATCAAGTCATAACAATGTGTATGAAATTACATTGTTAATTTTAGTTATTTACTAATATTTACTAACAGTTATTTACTAATATTGACATCTGGATAACCAATTATTACTTGATATTTATTGCTATATGGAATATAGTTATATAAAAAATACTTCATTGTAACAAGAAACAATACACAAAATAGTCCATAAGTTGATTTGAAAAATGGATATCAAATCCTTCACTTTAACAATGGTTTACTTTACAAGAAAAAATTCATATATTTTTTATAACCAAAACTATACTAAAATGACACTCTATAGCTATATTTTAATACAGCTATATAATAATATGGTATACTATTGTATAGTAGATCCTGAAGAATTAGTACTAGAAAAGGGAGTGTTTAAAATTTCCGATTACAGTTTAACTTACTGCACATGTGTCCGAACAACTCAAATCATCTTGTAGTGCTCCAATTTAACTTCAAGCTGGACTTGTAAATGGATAAATATGCACATTGCCCCCCCCCCTAAGCAATGCATATAAAATCAATCAAAAATATGTCCTGAAGCTGTAATGATAATTATTATTTTTGTTATTTCCACAGAAGCTTAATTTTACATACCTATATTGAAATATACCTAAGAAGTATCCAATGAGGATAGATTATGTTGTAACCAAACAAATATACACATGTAAGGTTAGAATAGGGATCACGTGACATCATCTGATAAAAAGTATTACTCCGTGGAAGTAGACGTCTAATTAGGTAATGTTGTATAAAATTTCAACCAAATCTACCCTAACTGGACACCTCATAGGTATGTTTTAATATAGGTATAGAGTAATGTATAAAATTACAACCAAATATATCCTAACTGGAGACTTTATAGGTATATTTCAATATACATGTAAGCAAGTATAGCACGCCGTTGATACGTGGACATAGTACTTTTTACTAGTCCATACTGAATTTTTTTATCCAACTTCAATTGGATAAAAATGACCTTTCATAAAAAAAATTTTCTTATGGATACTTAGGACATGTTTTTGAACAATTTTACACTTTCTTCTCAGGTGGTGGGCAATGAGCATTTTAACCATAAATTTTATTTTTGAATTGTTTGATTAAGAATCTAGTTTAGCCCCAACAAAATAATTTTCCAATGCAAATGATTTTTTTTTTTTTAAATCACAACTAACAATTTTCAAAAACCTTTACACAAAAACAGCCATTATAAAATTACTAAATGATATTTGGATATCATTATATAAGATGATACTGATTAGTTGAACCTTTAACTTGCACATCTTTTTATAAAATAAAAACTTCAAGTTTGTAAAATTTTTGTAAGTTGTTATTAAAATCAATGAAACTACCAAAACCATACAAAGTTTATTCCAGTATCAGTTGAAAATATTGTCTGGTAAATAAAGCAAATTTGTAACAATGGTAGACAAAATTTAGCAGAAAGATAAATAATACAATATTAAATAATTACAAAAATAAATGTATCCTAGTCTCAAGAACTATAACTTTATATCAACTTACCTATGGATGAAAAATCATCAGGTGTTGTGCCTCCTGCCATTAACCATTTACACCAGTCAATAGTTTCCCATTCATCAATAGCCTTTCTTGGATTTAAAAGTATATCTAAAAGTTCATTTAAAAGGCGAGAAGATGTATTACTTGTACAATCTGCATGAACATGAGCAGCTGCACCTCTCCTACCTTTTTTCATCAAAATTTGAGCTGGGATAGAATGTGGCTCCATTTTAATAAGTTTTTTTATTAAACTGGAAATATTGTGTAATTAATCCTTTAAATGTCAAAAGAAAGAAATGTACCTCAATATAATCCGATTTTGTATTGTTCGTGCACGAATACACACCTGCATTTTCTTCACAAGGTTAGAATATAGCCAGGTCTAGACAAGATTGACAAGGCCTATTATACTGTGAATTGTCAGCTACAACACGCAATGAAAACAAAACATAAATTTACACTAATATATTAGAAAGATAAAACTTTGATAACATTGTGAAATATTGACAATTTAAGGAATATAGTGTTCATTCATTCTAAAATATTGTTAGAACAACACAAAAAAGGCAACACATTTATTACACCACACTGTTTTCGTTCCACTAGTTACAAAATTACGAGACTAATGAACTTGTAGAGATGGCATTGGCACTGTACTCTGCAGATCTATCGTTTCCAAAGAGGTTATAATACTCCTTCAGAAATTCAGATTATCCACTACTCTCTAAATTATACTTACATTTTTACTTGTATGATATAAATAAATCTCATATTTTAAAAATTAATATACTACTTTAAAGCTAGTTGGGCCTTTCGCTTTAAGTTAGTAATGTTTCTCAATATCATTTTATTAAACTAGGTTTTTTTAAAACACCATTTTATGAAATTTGGAGTTTTTAGTTGTGTATGCTGAGGATTGTGAATAATAATTATTACTCATTAATTTACTTGCCAAAAACCAAATTATATTACCAATCAAGATACCTCTGACGCTGAAAAATATCAGCAACTATTGATTTTTGGTGAGTGATATAATAATTAAATATCACTTTTCATACTAAGATTGTAAACAAATATCATTTGTTTACTTTACTACGGTTGGAATCCTTTGGACTTTCGAAATATCTCATGAGTAAAAAGTTGACAGTTTTTTCCCTATGAATACATCTTTACTCTGGGACTATTGGCTTGAAATATACAAGTAAAAATTAGACATTTTCCTAGAAATATTTAAAACTGTATCAGGTTGATTTAAAGTTCTTGCTCCCCTCTCAATCAAATAAAAGCAAACGTGTAGACTCATGCAGTATTATTGGTCTGATGAAGATGGCAAACTAGCGGTCGAAACGGCACTGTTATTTTGAAAATAAATGGTAATGACTCATATATCAACAGTTTTTTTTTTTTACTAATTTCTAGACTTATGAGTGTGTATATACACAAAAAGCAATAATACCTTCAATAAAAATACTTCAGTTAACCTGATAAGTTTACATTATTAATATACAGTACTTATCTTCATTTCTGTTAGGAATATTTCTACATGTTTGAGTACAGTTTTCTGCCATTCCTAACATTTCAATATTCTCCTCTATTGATGCGTTTCGGAGTAACTCCATTTTCAAAACTTGAATCGTACTCTTTTAAACATAAAACAAAAGTACGATTAAAGTTTTGAAATTGGAGTTACTCCGAAACTTAACAGAGGAGAATATTGAAACATTAGGGATGGCAAAAAATTGTACTCAAACATATATGATAAGTTTACTATTAGAAACTGACAATATTAAAGTTCAAACAACTACAAAAAGAAATAACACTTAATAGAACTAAAACACAACAAAAGTGAAATGTTTTTCCCTGCACTCATAAGCGTTTAAGCTAACACCCCTTATGCTTGAGCTCAACAGTCGTATGGCAAAACCCCAGGGCACAGTTAATTTCACTCGTGATTTAGAAATCTTCTTTCTAACCTCTAGTAGAGTTATCATCGACGGAGACACATGCTGGGGCTGTGAGTTCCCTAACACAGATGATTGTCATCTCCAAAACTTCATATAAAACAACAGCTATATTGCTTGGCCTTTCTCAATGCACACACACATTTTGAACTTAAATATCACAAAAAGTTTGCTAGTATTGCTAAAACTTCACATTGATGATAGTAATTCCTGTACACAGAGAACTGAGGGTGGTAAACTACCAATTGGAAATTATTTCGTTTCCTGTAGGCACTTTACTTGCCTGTCTCAATTTCTAAACAGCAATTGGCATACCCACAGCCGTCAGTAGCCTTACGATGGCAATACTTACCGTGAATAATAACTCAGTACCAGTTAAATATAAGCCCAGACTAATGTGCCATAGTGTACACATACTACAGCTAATCACCCACCAAGCATTGCAACAGATGCATTCTACATACCACTCTTAGCCGCTAAAGAAGCAAATCAAGCAAGAACTAATTCAGAACAAAGCCGATGGATTCCAGTCAGAATTGGAGACCTAGAAGACAACAGATACACCCATTTAGCTAATCCGCTACCCTCCACTCATTAGCCCAAACAGGCTGATAGGTGACCTAGTTTACAAGGTTATCTTGATTGCAGAGATGCTAAGAACATGTTTTAGCCAAACCAACAAATACTGCTCGACTAGGGTTGTCCTAATGGACATAGAACAGGCCTTTGACTGGGTCTAGCACAACAGTCTCGTAAAGAAACTACATTTCTTTAACTTTCCAGACTCATACACTTAATTATATCATACCTGTCTAACCATAAGTTTAGGGTTGATGTAAACCAAATTCAATATGCAATGTAAACTGTGCGAGTCCTTTAGGGTTCAGTTATTGAAGTTGTACTGTTCAATATCTACATCAATGACATATTAACAACACACAATACAAAAATGGCCACATTTTGTATGACCCCGCTCTATACCATACTATATGGGGTTATTTTGGGAGCCTCATATTATAAAGAAAGCAACAATTAGGCTAACAAAACTCAATCCAATGCTTAACGGAACAACCCTGCTTTTACTATGGGCAGCTACAATGATATACATATCCATGTTATGCAGCACACGTACATACATCATACTCTCATCAAAACAGTTGTGACACTTGAAAATAACGTTCTACAAACAGAACCATGCACTTAAAACATTCATTTCCTCACTAGGTAGATACAACCCCACCCAAGAGAAACATTTGATATCACAACTGATAGCTATCTCTAATTTTAACGTTGTAAATAAAATGTCCAAACTATAAATAAACTGCTTTACAGTTTTTCCAGGTGACACAGGAGAACAACTGACATGCAGCTTAGCCAAAAGAAGTGCATGCCATTTCCACCAGAGCCAAACTAACAAGGTATTTGTTAATAACTCCACTGTATACCTTAGCGTAGTACCTTATACAGGAATCCAAACAAGGTTATTCTTATATAATTTGCATAGTGCTCATTGTCATCTATTTTGAAGTTAGGGCATATCAAGTCCACCCTCCACCCAGCAGGTGTCTGTTCATCATTCCATACTAAACAAGTAAGATCTTATATGTAATCTATTATCTGCAGCTTAAATTAACTCAGCAACTAGTTTGTCCTCACCATGGGCTTTATTAATGTTCAGGCAACATATGATCTCTTCCCGTTCATTTCTTGTAGCTAATTCTATTACTGGAGTTGCTTGGTTGTGGCTCAGATTTTCAATATCTATATCACACTCCTGATAATTTTCTCTATTATTTACAGTCTAATTCCCATCGCTTGTCACATTAAGGGGCTCTGCGAAATTCTCTCTCCATTTTATGATTACCACCACTTCTCTTTTTATCTTTACAACTGTGCACATAGACCTGATAAATTTGTCCTAAATATAAACTAATGTATGGTGTTGGAAAAAATCACCACACTTGGTTAATAATATAATATTTTTAGGGGCACTATAGGAGATTAATAACTTATATCATAAAAATAGTTAGATGAAATTAAAATAGCGAAATCAAAATCATAGATTTTTTGATAAATAAAAGTGACAATATAACAATAACAGATACCATTTTTAAAATAATATTAAAATTTTGGTTTCAATAAATACTTTGGATTATTAAATCATTTTAAAATACAAAATATTTTATTAATGTATATTTTAGAATAGTGAAGAAGTATTTACAAAGAGTCAAGAAGTGCTATAGATTTGTCTAATTAGGGGATTGACGAAAAATGGTAGAATGAGGGAATTAATAGCTTTTTGTTTGTATAAATAAATTGAGTTCAAATGCCAATAACTGTTTTAAATTAAAATGGAAGTTTTTGAAAACTGTGTAAGAACTTAATACAAATTAAGAAGAAATTCCATTAGTTACACATTTTTATATATTTGAAGATAAAGTTTAATAATAACCTACTTTGAAGCATAAAGAACTCAAACATTTTTATTTTGTGTATGTACTATTTGCGGTGATATGAGAGAAAAGGAATGTTTATTTGACATTATTATATCACCTTATATTTATATAAGAAACACCATCAGAATTTTATGCTAATAATAAACTTTTTGACATTATAACACCCAATACTCTCCAAAATACACCTAGTTGCCTACCCTGATATCCCACCCCCATCCTAACCTACAAAAACCAAGAGCTCATTAACGGCCTGAGTTGGCAATGAGGGACATCTCCTTAAACAGCTGTTTTAACAATTATAAAAGTGAGTGCTATTATAGGCAAGTGTAACGTATTTACATGTGTCTTTAATTGAATAATTCTTTTGCCTATATCAAACTTTAAATACTATACCCATATTATAGATAGATCATACAATTTAAAATTTTAAACCTATTAAAAACATCCAGGTTTCTTAAATAACAAAACCCTAAATATATTGAGAAAAAAAGGGAAATTTTTAATATGTCATTAACTATAATGTATTGCTTATATGTCTATTACAGTTTAAAAGGATAATTAAAACACTTTTTATAAAACTGTTGATGAAAGACGAACATCAAAAACGAGAGGAAAAATAATAGCACAAGGATCTACTACCAAAAAACAAACTATAAATTTGATACGATTATATTTTCAAGTGAGCCAAGTTTACTTCTAGATAGTGACATATGTAATTTGTTACTGATTGTTTTAATTTTATATAAGCATATAAAAGCAAAATGTCCCTACTAATTTATAAACTCACTAGAGTATAAATATTCACACCACAAATCTGACAACTATACCATGTGTAACTAACATTTGGCCAACATAACTATGCTTATTTCAGCATAAAATCCTCATCAAGTTTATAAATAAAACATATGCAAATTAAAAATAAATTTAAGGTTTATATTAAATTAAAATAAAAATTGTGTTACCAGGTCAACGAATTTTGTGCGAAATAAGGTTTCAGAGCATAGAACAAATCTAACACTACTTGAAACGATATCTGAAATTCAAAATTTTTTAACAACAAATGAATTTTACTTGTGTATTCTTACAGTAACATTAACTGAGAAACATGAACACTTAATATTTATAATAATTGAGACATGCATGATAATGTCACTAAAAGTTAAATATTAAAAAAAGAACTAAAAATTGATAATTTCTGGGAACAAAAATTATAAATTTGGATCATAATTTTTTAAAAAAACATTTGATAATGAACATTTTTAAACCTAAAATTGAATTTCATACATGAAGAGAAAATTTCTATAAACACAAACACACGTTAGTGGCCTGATACAGGTTTAAAAATAATGAATTTTTCTTGCACATGTCAAGGAAAGAAATTGCCAATAATAAAAATAAAAAACGGAAAAAGGAATTTCACAAAGATGGAAAGGAGAAGCATTTGAAATAAATATGTCTTCTTACTCATGAAAGTCTTATAGCTGAAATTTAAGTTTTATTTGTATAAATCAATAAAACTTTACTTCACAGCAAAAATCAATTAAAGTTTTCCATAACGTTGAAAAATTATACCAGGAAACATAAAGTGTCTGTACAGCAATGCTGCCAACCTGGAAAACAAATTTACTTTAAATGAAAACTACATTTAAAATACTGATTGCAATGAAATTTTGGTAACTGATTACTGGAGGATATGAATTCAGCGAAATGGATTCAGGGTGACTTGGCAAGGGAGTTAAAGTTACAATATTTGTTTTAATGTTAAGATATTTTACAAAATAGTTAAGAGAGAGTTATAGTTTTATTAGGTTTTGTAAAATGTTTTACCATTGATACAAAACTAAATTAAAATATTGTAACGTTAACTCTGTTACTATGCCAAGTTGATGGACGGACCAGACCTAACTTTGGAGGCACTAGTTGGCAGATTAGGAGAGGATACCTTGCTGTAACGTGATTGATGGTATAAAAGGTGCGGTGAGGGTGTTGATGGTGTATATATTTAATGTACCAATGTAAATAAACCGATTGAGATATTTTTAAAAACTCTCTTGCTAAAAACATTATAAGAGCACTGACCTAGCGCAAAACGTGCCTGCTGAAAAATATCAGTAAATAGTGGTTTTTTAACCAAGTTAATACCAAAAGTATATTAATGACAGTGCTAGGAAAAGTAAGAAGTAAAGTATAGTCAGCTTGTATATAATGTTCAATGCTTTATCAGCTGCATTTGTGAATTAAACTAACCTTTTTTCTTGCAAAAACATAGTTTTTAAAAATAAGTATTGCAAAAAAAAATTACCTGAATCATATAACAATGGCACAGTTAGCAATTGATGGTGATGATGATGCTGGCTGCTGCTGGTGACTGATGCTGATGGTTTATAGTTTTATTGAAGTTGATAAGAAAATTATTATCTAAAAACAGGAATTTAAATATTTATTAAATGAAAATTAATCCAAAGACAGACTATATTTGGTTTATAAATATATGAAGTAGCTACACTGCTAAACATACCTATTCTGTAAGTTGTCTATGTGATGAAAAGTGGTTGTTCTTTGTCCACTGGTTTTTAGTGAGAAAAAAAAATCAATCCAAAATTAACTGTCGTCGGCTTGAGCCGAAAATTAGCAGCCAGTAGAACAAATTATCTTGTGGCAAAAGTTAGACTTTGACTTCTTGATGATGAATGGAAAAGTCAAGAAACCACTTTTGAATGGAAAGATCAAGCACTTCTCACTAGCTAGCAATGTGCAAAAAATGGTTCTTGTGGGAGCACTGACCTAGCACAAAATTGTAAACACATAATTTTTCTCTACTCTGAGTAGAGGGTTAGCTTCGTAAAAGGAACGATTGTTTTGAAACAAGTCAGCAAGTAAGCAATTACGTATTCACTTAATTAAGTAGTGTAAAATAAGTTTAACCCTTTAATGCATGATTTTTTTTTTAGCTAGAATAGAGAGTAACATAACAGTTTTTTTGTCCTTCCATATTACATTTGATAAGTCGACACCTTCAACAGTGGCTACACGCTCCGTAAACGTACCAAGTGGTAGCTTCTTCAAATTCAACTCAGTCGATAACTTACATTCTGGAATTCTATTTCTCCTTACTGTCCCTAGGCCATAGATCCCTTTCTTATACAAATAGGTCATGAGAGGTAAAGATGTATAATAGTTATCATAGTATAATTTATGATTTATGTTACTAGGTAACACTCTACTTAGTCGAACAACATTTGCACTAGCTCCTAAGACTTCCACCCCTCCCAATCTCTTTTCTGTAGCATTTTCATCTCCAGTGAAAATCTCAAAATCATAGGCATAACCTGAAACACCACCAATTATAAACAGCTTGTACCTGTATTTATGAAATTTGTTTGGCATATATTGTTTTAGGTAACTTCTGGCCTTGGTTGAACACATCTGTTCGTCAACAGATACACATTCTTCAGGTGAGATTGTTTGAAATGTAGACCTTAACAAATCAATGATAGGCCTCAACTTGAAGAGTCTGTCATGACCATCATCACCCCTAGCAATCATGTTGTCGTTGTTATTAAAGTGAAGATATTTTCTTATTTGCTCAAATTGATTAACCGACATTGTTGATCTGATCAGCTGATTTCCAATCATATCTCCCCAGTAATCCCTAGTATTAGGCACATGAACAACTGACATTGTTATACAAATACCAATGAATTTTTTGATATCATCAATTGAAAAGTCTACATGTTTGTTAGGATTACACTGAACACTATATCTGTGAGATTCCTTGGCAATCAATTCAAAAAACTGAGTTGGGAATATATGCATAAAAAATTGATAAGGGGTGTCTAAGTTCATTATTTGTACAGGTAAAGTTGTATTACCAATAAATTTTGTCTGTAGTTCACGAATAACTATATGATTTTCCTTCCAAACAATATTCCTAATTTTTTTACCACGAGATGCAGTAAGCCTGGCTGGGACAGATGTATTATTAGTTTTCGAAAGACAAGGACTATTGGAAAAATCACTTATACTGGTAAATGGAATATATAAGCCTACAATATTATTTTGGTTGGGGATATGTTTCTGTTATCGGCTACTAATGTAACTGCATCATTTTGGGAAACTGGTTGAATTTCGTTGCTACTATTTTTATTTCGAAAAAATTCTCGATCACTTTCACTTTCCTCATCACTACTAGCCACTGGTATATACGTTTTATCACCCAATGTATCATCAGATGTCCAGTCCAGATCATCTTCACTATTAACTGGTATTTCCAACCATTCTAAAATGTTTTCTTCTGACATGTTTAGGTTATGTTCTGAAAAACAAAATTACCAATAAATGTATGATGTAGCTGATAAGCTACAAATACTATATTGTTGATAACTGTATATTTATGTAAGATTTATTGAAAAATACAATATACACCAAAACTACATATCTCAGAGACAGGAAAAATTATTTTTCAAAGATCCAAAATAGTACATATAAACACAAAAAATGGCTTCACTTCTACTGAAATCTGTTGCACAACTTTACATGTGCTGCTTCACAAATCATTTGCAATAGCATCCCCCTGCCATCTATGAAATTTTTGTTGTACTACTAGATAAAAGTGTTAGTGTGTATATCTAAAGCTACAACATGCATTTAATGGAAATATTGTACATAAAACAAATTATTAGACAAAATATATGGTGTAGCTGATCAGCTACACCATGCATTGAAGGGTTAATCAGTGAATTCAAGATGATTACATCAAGAAACTTCACATAATTTTTATTGTAATTTAAGTTTTTACTAAATAATAATTTGCATTCTATTTTACACACAGATGCATTGTTCTTTTTTAATAAGAGATAGTAGTGTATAGATACATAAATAGTCTGCCAGAAGGAAAGTAAATAAGATTATCTGATGGGCTAGTGGAGGACTTTGATTTGGTATATTATTGGTATGACAATTCCCATCTTCTACCTTCAGGAATAAAAGTGCAGATCGATTCAATAAAATTGAACGTCTCACTTAAGGGACTTTAATTATTGAAATACACAAAGATTATGAATTATTTAGCCGATGGTGAACTTCAAGGAGATAAACGGATGGCCGCTGACACTGGGTCTAAAGTTGAGTCAGAGGCTACATGGGTTCAGGATTTCGTGGCTGCTTTGGCAAAGGTGATCTGAGCAGCGCTTGCTGTCTGGTCAATGAGTATTTCATTTATGATTCTGTGGAGGACTCCAGAATACAGAAGATCTACAGGATCAACCTTAAGAAGGGTTGTACAGGAAGTGATATTTGGCGATGTGCTGTGGATGGAGATGAGGTTGAAGACTACTTTTGGGGTCTGTTCTCAAAGGATGATTACTCCAACAGTGAAGCCCTGGGAACGGTTGGAGATTTCCCTACCTCCATTAATTATTTAAATACAAAAACCAGGCATTTAAACTACTGTGCAATGACTTTGATAACAAGCGCTGGAGTGACTGAGATTTAAAGTGGTTTTCATTTAAACTGTTAAACCATCACTTCCAAGTTGTAAACAATTGTAGCACTACCTACTGATACTTATTACAATAATTAACGTGTTGCTTTCTAAACCAACAAACATTTAATTATAGTGTCTCTCTAACTTAATAGTGTTAAAACTATGTTAGTTCTGATATAGAACATAAATTTACAAAACATATCCAGATGGAAACTGTATACTATGAAGGTGAGGATTTATTTTGAAGAAATTTGTTGGTGTATATAATGTATTTTCCATCCAGAAAGATTCACTGATAAACTGGAACTACTGGAGTTTATACTAAAACAAGGGCTAGAATCTGTAAAACTGTTTATTCATGCTGTCCCCATTATACTTGTAGTTTACATCATTTAGCAAGTTTTGGGGTTTTGTATTTGTTTACTATGTGTTTCCGATTGTGGAACAAATTTATTATTTCATTTTATTATCAAAAACATTTTTGGTATAAAGAGCATTTTTATGTATTTAAAAACCTAACATTAATATATCAAATTTGGCCACACATTCAATTGTTTAACACGTTCATTGCCAATCACGCGATATCGCGTGATGTCAGATCTTTACCGGATAGCCGCGATATCGTGTGGTCGTTCCTATCCAAATTCTAAGTGAATTATTGTAGAGGCCACTGCAAAATGCTGCATAGTACTTATATTGGCCGCTGCTAGGGAATGGATTGACCTTGTAGTGGGAATGGCCACCAGCCATTTTGTTTTGTTCTTATCAGCCAGTGCCTAGAGTGGTAGCGTTCGGACAAGGTAATTATGAAATAATTTTGTCTAGTTAATCGTTAAATTAGCATTTTGAAGTTAGGTTTTTACTAATTTGAGTGTTAATTTTGTTGCTTTAATTATGAGTGACCAGCCAGGACCCTCGAAAAGGCTCAGTGAAATGCCGGATCGTTCAAAAAAAACATTTAAAAACTACCGAGGTAGAAGAGTTATTACTAGATTCTGACGACGACTTTTCTACAGGAAGTGATGTCGATGACAGAAACTATGAATTTATTGATAGTGAAAGTGATTCGGAATTCGATGAAGACGAAGCTTCGCAATTGCAGGTGAGACAAAATAATGACATTATAAATGCTATAGAAACACCGGTTTCCACAAATGGTTGGAGTGTTGACTTTAGTTCTATGAAGGATATTCCCTTTACTCAGACAAATGCACTAATAGTGCCAGCACCCAATAGTCCAAGGGATTATTTTAATTTATTTGTCAGTGAAATATATTTATAAAAAATAGTTGATTACTCAAATGGATATGCTGAAACCCTAAAACATTCATCTAGTCAGGTTCAGTCTCATATTACACAATGGAAGTCACTTACCCTGGAAGAACTGAAAATCTTTATTGGGTTACTATTACACACTAGTACAGCAAAAATGAATCGTCTTGTTGATTACTGGAAACTTCACCGTCTATATAAATCAGTTTTTCCTCAATATATGTCGAGAAATAGATTTCAAATATTTCTGAGATGCCTTCATTTTGTTGAACAAAGTAATGACAATCGCATGGATAAATGCAAATTAATAATAGATAATTTTAATAATGTTATGGAGTGTATTTATTACCCCGGTAAAAATTTGTCTCTGGACGAATCAATGGTTTTATGGCGTGGTCGACTTATTTTCCATCAGTACATCAAGGGGAAGAGACACAAATATGGAATTAAGTTGTATGTACTTGCAGAACCAAATGGTACCATCCTAAAAGTGCATGTGTTTGCCAGTACGTTGGATTCAACTGCAGGGAAAGGCCACACCGAAAAAATAGTGGAAAAGTTATTAGAGGGAAAAATGTTGGCCATGCAGTGTTTATGGACAATTTTTATAACAGCTATGGTTTAGCTGCAAAACTCTTAGAGCAAAATACATATTGCACTGGCACATTGAACAAGAAACGTAAAGATAACCCAAATAGTATAGTCACAAAAAAACTAAAAAAAAGGCGAAAATGTTTCGCAGTGTCGCAACGGTGTTCATATTGGAAAATGGAAGGACAAGAGAGAGATTAATTATATATCTACTGAATTTCCTGACAAAATGCAAGAAGTGACCACAAAACGTGGTACTGTGGTAACAAAACCTGCAGCCATCATAAATTACAATAGAAGTATGTCCGGCGTTGATTTACAAGATCAAATGCTAAGTTACTACCCATGCGAAAGGAAAACTTTACGATGGTATATGAAAATTTTTATACATACTTTGATGATGAGTCTGGTAAACGCCCGGGTACTCTATAACAAATATTCTAATCAGAAGAGCATGTCACTTTATGATTTCAGGGAACAAATTATTGAATCCTATTTGATAGAAATAACCTCTGACTCACAAACAACACAGAAGACACGAGGAGACCGAGTCCAACACAGGCTAACTAAAATTAAGAAAGCCAAACCGCGAAGTCTCTATACCGGCAAAACAATAATTGCACAAAAACAATAATCTTTCTAGAAAAGATTGCAGAAATTGCTATAAAAATTAAAAAAAGGGTAAACACCACATCTGAGTGTAAAAACTGTCCAGGTGCTCCACCATTATGTTTTGACTGTTTTTTGAATTGCATGATTGCAATGCTAAATAGTTATATATTTTGAAACCATTTTGTAAATTTTGAGTGTATAATTCCAATTTTGAGTGAATTTTTCAAATTTTGTCTGATTATAAATGTCTGCTAATTAAATTAATTACCATTAATACATTTAAATGGCTTTTATTTTAAACTATGTAACCTATTTGGTTGAATAATACATCAAGCGATATTGCGTGTTTTGGTCATATGGGCAAAAATCCCTTCATGTATGGCCAATCACGCGATATCGCGTGATGGATATAAGAGACCATAATTCCTAAGTACATAATAATAAACGTTTGTAAATATTATATTTACTTATTCTGAGCACTATATAACCAAATAAAACAATAAAAAAAATTTGACCACCACACGAAGTTTTTAATTTCCAGCCTGGCAATAAACGTGTTAAGGCGTTATGAATAAGAAAGTAAAAAAAATCAATAAAGATAAGACCTACTATGATTTGGAAATGTATGAACATATTAAAATTAAGTAAGCTTATTTGACAAGTTATTTACATAAAATACAAACATTATAATCTGTATAAAAGCTTTGTGGATTTTGTTGTAATTGATGATTGTTGAAACATTTAAGTTTGATCTTAATAAAGTAACATCTTCCTAAACCTATAAATAAAATACATTTATTTAACTTTAGAAATCTAATTAGTTATTAAGATTGGAGATAGCTTGGAGTAAAAAAAATGTCTTAAATAAAAGTGTTAACAAATTGGCAATATCATATATTTATATATTGTAAATATGTTACTGTAACTTGATTAATTGTATCATAATGTGTTTATAGGTGCTTTTGATATCAGTTAACAAAACCACTGCAACTTTGAAAATTTATGATCCTTTATGGTTTATTATAACAAAATGATATTAAGCATATTGGAAAAACTAGATATTACATATTGGAAGTAATTAATGTTACGCTGTGCCAAGTTAGAAATTTTAAAATAAAACCCACTGGTAGAACATTACAGTTGTTCAAAAATTTTAAAAAAGATCTCTGGTTAAAAAAGGGACGGAAACACTTGATATTCAGAGGGAAGAACATCTAGAGAAAGGGAACTAAGTTATCCACTGTAAGAGAGTTCAGACGTGTTTTGGGGGGGTGGGCGCGTAAAGGAGAGTTTAAGTTATAATTGAGATGAGTTATTAAAGGAAGGGTATAAAGTAAAAAGAACAGAAATAAGGGTTTTTTATACAAATATAAATAAATGCCTAGAGTTAAGAAAATTAAAGGAATTAGTAGAAATTTAAAGAAAGAGCACTGTGCAGTAAGTGGTAGATTTACGTGAATTAAGCGCAATGAATTAACATTATGTTAAAGCAACGTCAAAATCATCTGAAGAACTCTCGAACACACAAGCGAAACAAACTTTTTTAAATTTCTATGTTTACAGCAAACAGAAAGATTAGAGTTATTTCTTAGTCAAATATTTATAAATTTATATCCAATTTGTATTTAATACATAATCAAGCTTTTAATAATGCACCATTATTCAACAGAAAGGTTCCAACATCTTCTCTTTAGCAACTAGAGGTTACAAAAATAAAAATAACTTTTTTATTTAATAATGTTAGATCTCATATTACAGTCGTTAGGTTTTAATTTTGTCGAAACGACTGGTTTGCCAGTCAAGTATTGTCATTTATTTATTTAGCGGTAACGTTTCGGTAACAGACTTGTTTTCTTCAGGCCTATTTCAATGTGTCTTTAGATATGTTGCTAGATTTGTAAATAACAATCAGCTGATATTGATTCGTGGCCCAGAAACCCTTCTTTCATGATTTTCAGGACCACAAATCAATGCCGGCCGGTTTGTATATACAAACCTACCTATGTATTTAAACTCACATTGAAATACGTATGAAGACGATAAAAATTCTGTTATTGAAATGTCACTGCTAAATAAATAAATGACAATACTTGACTTGCAAACCAATTGTTTTATTCCGTGAATAATGTTAGTATTAAGAGAATATAAAGCCTCAAAAGTCTGTAATTAATTCAGTGTTCATAAAAAACCAACTGTATCTACAATAAAAACTGAAGTATTAAAACACAAATTATGTTAGATATTGAAATTATTTTATAATAACAGGACGTTTATGAAAAAAATCAGGTCTTTTTTCCTTCTGTTTGGAAAACATGCATAGAAAAGAATATACAAAATATTTCAGTGTCTTTATTTTCATCTATGTGTTACTATATTACAAAAACAGACCAGATTGTTACCAATGATATCCCTGTCATTTTATTGCAAATGTAAATGTAAGTAATCTAAGTAGATACAACAATCTAAGTAGTATTATTTGATTTCGTCTTGAGCTACTAGTTTTTCACTAAAAACTATATGTTCACTAAATTATATATTCAAGTGTTTTAGTAAAAATCTAAGCTTTCCTAGAACCAAGCAAATAGATAATAAGTAGCCTTACATTAATAAACAAAATATGAATGCAGTTTACAAGTCACAATGAACAACTGATAGAGCAATTTGTAGGAAGTGTCTCAAGACAGTACATGGTTCTAAGTGTGTTCAGTCTATACATCTTTCCCAGCCTATTTTGTGAACCTTTAGGATTCTGAAACTGAAAAAACAGGTTTAATTTAAAATTGGTTGTTGTAATAATCTTGATTTCACTGACTAAATCATATGTAATTATTTTAAGAACTAAGTGAAAACTATTAACTTATTTGCTGATGTGTTATAACACAATGTTTCATTGATGAAACCTAACCTGCTACTCTATGACTATTTAAAAAAGTGTAATTTTAACATATACAAATAAAAAATATTTTCATAGATAATATTATATACAAAGCTTAACATATATTAAACATTAAAGTCTTTTTGATCGTCAGGGACAATTAAAACCACAATTCAATTTATGAAAAGTATGCTATGAAAATATTAGAAAGAACCCCAATACCACAAAAAAATCATAAATAACAAATAAAGTATAAAAACAAGGTCTGTTTGTTAAATAACAAACTCTAGTTTGTAACTTCTTGTTTGCTAGACTGTAAATTTGTAAAAAGATCGTCTGATGATAATGACATGGTCATTGAAATGTATATAAGGGTTTAATCTTAAGTAACATGTTTCTTTTGTTATTTTTGTGATATTTTGGTTCTTTCCAATATTTTAATTGAAATATATACAGTAAACTCCCGATTATCCGTCGGCGGATTAACCGGTTTGCGGATTATCCGGGGTCTTCCATTGTTTTACAAGTATCCAATTTTTGTTCCAGTCAGATTCTTGTGTTTAAATTTCCTAACGGTGAATTACGACATGAATATATATAAGGCTTAATAGAAGTTAAGATGAAGGGAATAGATATGTAAATATGTACGTACTAATTTTTACATTGAAAGAGAAGCATTCCGACGCGGGCCAGCGAAATAAATGGGGCGAGCAGACTACTGTATATAAGAGACAATGGCAAAATGCTTGGACGCCCGGAAACCTAATGTGTAAGATTGTATTGTAAGATACATAGATTGTAAACAAATGTCAGCTAATCTCGGCTATAAATAGTCTAGGACGTGACATATGCATTATCTATGTCTGTCATATACATTATCGATCTTTATAGCTTTGTGACACAAGTAGATAGTGTGCGACAAAAAAACAGACGAAAGTGACAGATTTTTTTGTTACAATGTGAAAGTATTATGTGTAAAGTAAATTACATATGTACATACATACTTACTTTTGACATATACTTATGTACGTATTGTAAATAGTTAGGCATATAAATGAACATGTTATAATCCGTCAAATACATCGACATTTTAAATTATTTTCTGTATTTATTTTGTCCTCTGTGAGATTAAGGTTATTTGTGAATTGAATTAACCGGGGTCATTATTTGTGTAACTTATGGTCTAATAATCGATTCCCGATCGTTTTGCGTATTCTTTGTTCATAGCGGATTATCCGGGGAATTCGTTATCCGGCGTTGCCGGGCCACCCTATTCCACGGATAATCGGGAGTTTACTGTATAACACAATATATCTTAATGTAATTACACACACATATATAAATATATACACACACAATTCTGAAAGTTTATATGTTTGATTGTATTTCAATCATGTGTTCATGAGTTAAATATTGAACCGATTCTGATGAAATTTGGTTTGAAGATGATTTAGGTATCTAAGGTTAACATTGATTTTTTTTGTTTTACAAATCTCAGTCCCTGTTGTTAGTTATTGTAAAATTATTGTTTATAATCTTATAATTTATACTAGTACTAATTTAGTAACTGAGCATTCAATTTCATAAATTTAAACATAAAATTGATTAATTGGTATTAATTAATTGATTAATTGGTATATATTTACCCTGCCCATGTATTCGATTTGAGCGAAAAAAATTATACCGGCCAATGTCATTTAGATGTAAGTACTATTATGATAGCTACTAAACAGATTAAGTTAAAATCTCATATTTAGATGGTTCAGGCACCTGACATGAACTTATTAGTTTTAAAAATTCGAATCCCTGTTGTTAATTATTGAACTTTTTTTTATAACCTTATATTTTATACCACTACTTTTGTAACAGATCATTCAGACACAAATTGAAATTCTAAAAATAATTCATCTTAATTAAATTAAGATTTATTACGGTAATAATAATCAATAGATGGTGATAATCATGCTATGGCATATGGCTGAGATTTGAATTGAGGGAATAAAATCATTTCATACAATGGTTTTTAGATTAATTTGTGTAACATCTGTTCTACATACATAGGTTAAATAATTTTATTTTACATGAATTAAAATTACATTCTAAACAAAAAGAAACTCAACACATAGGTTTTAAATGTTTTGTTAAATATTAGGACATAACCTCACTTCCTAAACCTATTTCTGTATAAATTAATTTTCGAAGAAGTTATTTCCATACAAATATGTAGCTGTTCTAGAAATGTAAACAATTACTAAAACAAATTACACTTTTGTTATTACTTGTGACCAGACATTTGTTAACTAAAAGTTGTTAATTGATAACTTACACTTGGAGGAAACGTTTTCATTCCTAGCGGTAAAAATACGGCTGAAGAAGTTGTAAGACGAAAACCTTTCCTCCAAGTGTAAGTTAACAATTAACAACTTTTAGTAAACAAATGTCTGGTCGAAAGTAATAACAAGTGTAATTTACAACCAGCTCGTCATGAACAGCAACAAGATTTCGATAATTACTAAAATATTTACACTTTTTGTACAAAAACCTCAAGATGTACAACACAAAAGTTGCAAGTTTTTAAAAAATTAACTCAAGTAACATTAAGAAAAGGAATTTCGATAACTACAGGTAAGCAGAGGTTGTCCGTTTTGCACACAGAAAAATTATATCTGTTGGTTTAGAAATATTTTAGTAAAAAGCAAATAATAAAATATTGTGTCAACTCCCCAAAAATTTAAAACCTAAAGAGTATATAGACATTTTTCCTTAAATTTTCTTCTAATACTAGATTTACCTTAAGACAATCTTGAGTTGAATTGGCTGACAAATACTGTATAAGAAATAAGGAATATAACCCTAAGAGACTTGAGTCTCTAGCATTATACTCATCTCTTACCAGTTTACCTGGTTTATTCACTTCATGAATCCAAATTTAGTCTATATGATGAGAATGGCTGCCATCCAAATACTTGCAAATTAACTACAACTCTTTATAGAAACAAACGTCTACAATGTTTATAGTATGGAATTCAATAACTCCAAGTACTTATAGATACAATTGTTTTCAGCTGTAAATGGCGGTAATTGTATATTAGTGGAGGGGATAAGGTCCAGCTTACCACGAAGGTACTGAACGCAAACGGCCAGTATATTTCAATCAGTTTTTATATAAATTTTTTTAAAGAACGTCGAAATATATACCTACAACATTATTGTTATAATAATGTGGACGATTTATAACGATTTTAACGAGTTTCAGTTTTGTTGTTTAGTTAATAAATATATTACTGCACTGATTGAGTATTTTTAGTGGTAACACCAAAAGAAACATTTAAAGGGATTATGAGAAATAAATCTATTTGAACTGAAAAAATATTCAAATTAGTTTTTTGTTGTTTTTATACAGTGCGTGAATAGCATCGTCTGTTTAAAAAAGATTATCCAACGATTTATGTTGTAGTGAAACTAGAAAACTTATAACTATACAATGTGGTTACATTGGATTGGCGTTAGTAAACACAAATACCTATTTTTATTTTTTAAAACTTTTTATTATTTTATCTTTATAGTTTAGAAGAAATGTAATTAAAAGTCTATTTTTCGTAAACAAAAACCTTGTATTCTAGATATATAAAGAATATTGACATATATAACTTTTTCATTGCAAGGTATAATTATTGATTCGCATGGGAACGATAGCAGCTCTTTATTATTGGTAAGGAATCAGGAGCGACAATCAGAATAAATAACGGAATCACATGAATCAGTAATGCTATATTGAACTGTTTCTGTAAAGAGCAGTTCTCTCATTGTTTTGTTTTGAGAGGTTATGTCGAATGGTAATTAATATTATATATTATTTTGTAAATAAGTGATTAGTTTGAAAGAATATTGTTTATATAAAAATAATTCAAAGTGATGTGCATTAAAATTAGAATAAACATAGAATTTGGTTTAATGTAAAGGTAATTATGCAAAGAAACTCGTTTTTAAAGCAACCAATGAAATTAACCTACCTGTACAAAAAATGCTGAATCTATCCCTACACACTTTCTTTATATATCTAAACATTTTCTTTATTTGTATTTAAAATGTATTTTCTATATATCAACTCTTTTATGTTCTGCTTTCTCTTGTGAAATTGCATTAAAAAGTTTAGTAATGAAGGAAGGTGTGACTTTTCTTTAGTAAAATAAAATACAAAATTTTGATTAATTTTACCTCTGTGTGCTACTTATTATTATAATGGGTAATTCTTGAGATCAGCTGCTACCGCTCTGATCGGCGAAATTTTTGTAATCCCAGTCAATTTGACCATGCTGAACAAGAATCTGAACGTAGTTTTAACAGCAAAAATAAATTAACATAAAATAACCTAACCTTACCTGACCTAACCTACTTTCTTACCTTGGAGGTATTTTGGTGGGTACAAAGTTGATATTGTACCGGGTTGGTTTAAGTTCACATTGGTTCACTCAAAAAATGAACCTACCTCCCACATCTACTCTTCATCCTCTGTGATCTTCCCTGTGTTATCTCACTTCAAACAGTTCGTCTTCGTTGGACGAAGTTTTCATCTCATCTTGCTTGTGAGCAAAACATCTTTTATGAGGGCAAAGCCAGGATGATGTATTGGGATGGGCATGACCTGGAGGGTTAAAGAGTGGAATCCTCTAGGGAAATTTTAAACATTTTTATCTCTAGAAATTGTATTTTATGCTATTAAGGCTATAATTACACTATAGTTGGCTCATCTGGAATGCATTTTGAATATGAGCATTATAAATGAGCATCCATGAATACAATGTGTTCATATTCAGAGGCTAGCTTTGCTGTCAGCCCGGGCCCAAAGCCGTGGTTCGTAGTGTCACTTCACCAAAATAATAGTCAATATAAGTTTTGCTTCCTAGTATTGGTGGAGTAAAATGTAGGTTAATATTTTTCTGCTAATATTAATTGGTTGGGGGGAGCACATGCCCACTGTACCCACCTAAGCCCTCTGATGTCTTATTCCATCTAAACAACCTAACAGCTAGTACTCTTAATCATATAAAGTTTCATGCGATATTTGTAAACAAGAATAGGTTTGACTCTTCCAAACATTTAATGCTAGTTGCAAGTTTCATAATTTTTCTGGTGTTTTTTATATATCACTTGTTTAAAATTTTTGCTACAAATTCATTCTTCCTTTTTAATTCTACAAACCTTTATAAACAAGTAGGTTAACTGCATTTATTAGTGAAATGTATATAAAGATATAACTGAATAGCAGTTTTGTAGCTAAGAATGTATTTATTTTAACCAGTTTTATACTTTAATTTTGTGTTAACTTTTTGTTGTCTTATTATTAGGTACTTCCAGAATATTATGTCACAATTGTCTATGCGTAACATCATTCCTGCTAGGTTCCTTATACTTTTGGCTCATTTAACAATCAGTATCATCATTTTATGGTCAAGGGTAAGTGGAAATAAAAAACATATTTATACCAATTTGTTTAATAGTCATTGATTTTTTCAGTAGGACCAAATATTTATGTCTGTTTATAAGAAAAGGGTTTTTATTGTTAAACGTGAGAGCATCAAATTTTATAAAACTAAAATCATTAAGAATAAAGTTTATATAAGTAGTATTTGTAGTTTGTAGATTTAAGATGTATTTGTACATTTTTTTTTACCATGCTATAATATTTCTTTCATTTATTAGCATAAGAAATTGAATTAGCTGATTTTGTTAGGATTTATCTATAACATTGTATGCCATTTGTTCATAACAAACTTAAAAATGCATAAAGTGGAAAATCTACAAATACATAAACGTCAGTAAGAAAGTAGATAATTAAATCAGTCTAAAACTGAAAAATTCTTTCAAACAGAGTCGAGGAACACAAACAGAACACCAACTCAACATTTTACAACCACATAAAAGAAACAGGATACAAATACAAATACATTCACCATAACCTAGAAATCTTACGCATCAACAAAAAAGGACCACATCGCAATACACTAGAACAATATGAAATTTATAGACACACAAAAACACAAAGTACAAACTTATTAAACGAACAAACACAATACAAATCACACATACTCTTTGATACTATCGAAAACCTACCATTAAAACCGTCACCGCTTGACCCAACATCTCCAAGCAGAAGACACTGATGAAGATAGGCACATAGCGATCGAATACATTCTGTCTCAGTAAGTTTTAACAAATTTACTAAATTTAAAGTTCGGATAGTCATAAACTATTGTTTAAGTGATTAAGAAACATTCTTCATTTCAAATGTAGTTCACAAAGATACACATCTTAAATTGCCATATTTATAATATACATTAAGTTTAATTGACTAATAATAATAATAATTGATTATAATATATATACTGTATATATATATATATATATATATATATATATATATATATATATATATATATATATATATATACACAGTAAACTCCCGATTATCCGTGGAATAGGGTGGCCCGGCAACGCCGGATAACGAATTCCCCGGATAATCCGCTATGAACAAAGAATATGCAAAACGATCGTGAATCGATTATTATACCATAAGTTATACAAATAATCTTCAGAGGACTAAATAAATACAGAAAATAATTTAAAATGTCGATGTATTTGACGGATTATAACATGTTCATTTATATGTCTAACTATTTACAACACGTACATAAGTATATGTCAAAAGTAAGTATTTATGTACATCTGTAATTTCCTTTACACATAATACTTTCACTTTTTAACAAAAAAATCTGTCACTTTCGTCTGTTTTTTTGTGAGCATTGATTTAGCTTTAATGTGTGATCTAAGTTTCTTGAGAACCATTTTGTCGCACAGTGTCTAGTTGTGCCACATGTGTCACAAAGCCATAAAGATCGATAATGTATATTACGGACATAGATAATGCATTTGTCACGTCCTAGACTATTTATAGCCGAGATTAGCTGACATTTGTTTACAATCTATGTATCTTACAATACAATCTTACACATTAGGTTTTCGGGCGTCCAAGCATTTTGTCATTGTCTCTTATATACAGTAGTCTGCTCGCCCCTTTTATTTTGCTGGCCCACATCGGGATGCTTCCCTTTCAATGTAAAAATTAGTATGTACATATTTACATATCTATTCCCTTCATCTTAACTTCTATTAAGCCTTATATGTATTTACGTCGTAATTAACCGTTTGGAAATTTAAACACAAGAATCTGATTGGATAAAAATTGGATATTTTTAAAACAATGGCAGACCACGGATAATTCGCAAACCGGTTAATCCGCCCACGGATAATCGGGAGTTTATTATATATATATATATATATATATATATATATGTATATATATATATATAGGAATTTTTGGACTTGATAGGAGACTGACAGACTTACCTAAAGGCAATAGTCCAAAACTGCAATCTCTTGGAAATAAGCACATATAAAACACTTAATACACTTTTATTTGAAATATTTCGATCAACATGATCTTCTTCAGTCAAGAAAGAGAAAAAAAGAGAAAAAAAAAGATTGAAGTGAACCTCAGATGTGTATAAACATCCAATGTCACAGATTCACAGATTTATAGTTTATGATATAGTGCTATATGTGATATGTGTAGAAATTGTTATATGTGAATCGTGTAAAGATTGGTTACTTGAAACTAGATATTAAAAGTCTGTCAGAAGGAAGGTAATGGAGCTGTTAAAAATGGTAGAAGTTAGAGGGAAGTTAAAAGGAGTTTTATCTGATGTTGAGGTTAGGAGGCTCTCTAGATTTGGTATACCACTGGTATGATAACTCCCATCTTCTTAATTCTGAAGAGTTGCAATCAGGGGGGAGGGCTTTAATTATTTTGGTGGTATAGCAATCATTGAAAGAGATGATGTTGTGACTAGCAGCATGTTGAGCGGTTGGCCTGTCTATGTTCATGGTTCCAACGTCATGTCTGTGGCCATTCATTCTGATGCTCAGACTATCCGTGGTAAGGCCTATGTACTGTGCCGGGCAAAATTTACATTGTAACTGGTATATTACATTACTGGATGTACAAGTATGATGACCTTGAATCTTGAAGTCCACATTGGTTGCTAGGCTATGGAAACTATTTGTTGGGATGTGTATTGGACATGTCTTGCATCTTGGTCTATTGCACGGAAAGGAGCCGTGAGGAAGTTTGGGCGGTTTTTCAGTACTTGGATCTGGTAATTTTGGATGTACTAAAATACTTTTTAAATTGAACGGTTGTCTGAACCAAATATGTGGTGGATTTGAAAAAAGATCTTTGGTGTGGGCGGAAGCTTGAAGAATCTTGAAGCCATCCTTTAATATTTTGTTCAGCTTCGTTAGGCCTGGATGGTAATCTGTAACTAAAGACAGTTTGTCCTCCATAGGTGGTCTGGGTACATCAGATGACTGAGCCAAGCGGATTTGATCCTCAACGAGTTGTTTAGGGTATCCTCTTTTTTGGAAAGCTAGTAAGGTCTTTCTATTAAAATCTTCCAATGCTATATCGTTGGAACAAATTCTCTTGCCCCTGATTGCCTGACTGTATGGTATGGACCTTTTTATATTCATGGGGTGGTTGCTATTGAAATGTAGGTATTGTAGATGGTTCGTCGGTTTGATGTGGACACCTGTATAGATATTCCCATCTCTGATTGTTACATCTACATCCAAGAAGGTGATTGTTGCTGCAGACTTCTCCCAGGTGAATTGAAGTGTGGAGCATAGTGATAAGCCCTTCAAAAAACTTTCCAGTGTTGAGATTCCCTGTGTCCAAATTACAAATATATTGTCTATATATCTGTACCAACATAATGGTTGGTGTGTTTGAGTTTTTAGGAAATCAGTTTCAATATTACCCATGTACAGGTTTGCGTACGACGGGGCCATCCTAGTACCCATTGCTGTTCCTTTTATTTGCAAATAGTTCTTTCCCTCAAATTGAAAATTATTCTTTTCAAGAATGAATTTGGCAAGGTGAACTAGGAAAGGTGTAGTAGGGTAAGGGTTGTCTGAACGTTTATATATATATATATATATATATATATATATATATATATATTGTAACATTTTGGAATAGCAAGTAAGAAAGGCACTATGTATAATATAATATAAATATGTAAGTAAATTCAAACCATAAAATAACCAATTATGAAAAAAGAAAAAATGTAAACATAACCTAAATTGGCAAAATCGTAACATTTAATCACAAGTTTAGAACAATAACCACTATAAAAAAAACAATATAATAGAAACAATTTAATGTGTAACAGTTTGAAAAGAACACTAAAACCATGTAAATAAAAGTAAAAGCCTTTAAGTGTTAAGAAAGTGAAAACGTTTTAGATTGCACAAATGAACCAAAACGGGATGGCTAACATATTCAGTGAGGTGCACGCGCATTGTGAACAGAACAGCTGATAATTTAAACTTAGTCGGAAGAAATAATATTTAAATGCAGTTACCTGCAAAGAAATTAAAATCTAGTTATTAAGAACATGAAATGTACCAAAGGCAGTGAATACAGCATCCGTAAAGCCGGTAACAACAATTAAAAAAAGGAAATAGTTGGTTTAGCCATTTTTAAATGCGTGGCTTAGCGTCGCTTCAGTTGTACACACCTACTCAAGCAAGACAGGCGTACTTCAGAATTGGCCAATAAAATTTAACGAATTTAAACTTAGTGCGGGAGTGTTAGTCTCGAATTCAATTAACAGTACAAAATACTTTCAAGAAAATTAATTGAAACTATTTATTTAGAAAGATTTTATTAAATATTTTGATAAAGGCCGAAAAGTGGAATCTGCAATCTAAAACACTTAAGTATCTAGGCTAGATCCATTACTACATTTTTGAAATTTTGCAATCAGACATTTATAAAAGAAAAGAAACCAGTGAATTTATTATAAAATCAAACTATACAAGAAAACATTTAGAAAGAATATTAAGGGACAATTTTACCTAGAAATAAATTAATTTGTAACATAATTTATAACATTTTTAGCTTAGATTTTTTTGCTCTTGTACTTTAGAGTGCCAAATAAGTTTTCATTATTCAAAATTTAAAACCTACCAGATAACCCGAGATTAAGAGAGCTTGTGCTAAACTAAAATTAAAATCAATTTAGGCTAAATTAAATAAAAACTGTTGTTGAGATAGAATTTAGAGTAATAAGACGCATTATAATAGAGGACACTTATTGAAAATTTGTAAAACTTTAAAAAAGAAAAAATTATAATTTATTAATAGAACTTATAATTGCTAAGGAATGGTTTTAAATGATATGTTAAACTTGTTATTAAAAAGAAAGCTCTTGAATATTTATTTATCTTGAAATAAATTAGAAAATTTACTAACCTACCTTAAGCTAAAGAATTGAGAAATTTTATTAAAGACAAATTTTTGAAATAAAACATTTTAAAGAATCATTCATTCATAAATATAATAAAAAAGAACACTTACAATATATATATATATATATATATATATATATATATATATATATGATTTTATATATATATATATATATATATATATATATATATATATATATATATATATATATATATATTCTTGAAAATTTACGTTATCCATTGTTTTTCCGTTGCACTGACTTTATGAAGGTAATATATTACTATTTTAAGTAATTTTATCCACCATTAAGTGCAATAATTTTACCTTGAGTGATGAGGCACCTTTCGGTCACTTGACCATTGTCGAATCACTGACAATGGTCGACAACGGTCAAGTGACCGAAAGGTGCCTCATCACTCAAGGTAAAATTATTGCACTTAATGGTGGATAAAATTACTTACAATAGTAATATATTAACTTCATATATATATATATATATATATATATATATATATATATATATATATATATATATATATATATATATATATATATTATAGTCAATCTCAATTCATTTACTTACATTATCTTTAGAGACATAGCTTGCTTTCATAAGATGTGTGGTATGAATAAATTTATTACAGATCTCCTAATATGCATAGACAGTTTGTTTCAAGGTAATGCTGTGGTCTAGTAGTTTGGTAATTTATTGTTATTGAAGGTCTGGGTATGGAATCGCTTGAGCAGTAGTGCAAACAATTAGCTTGTGAAGTAAAGAGGTTTAAAACAAGTTTATTAATAACCATTCAGTTTGGTATTTAAGGTTTAGTAAGTAGAATTGTTTGTTATAACTAATATTAAATTTTAATTAATATTTAACAAATTATTAATTTTATGTTGTAAAAATATTTGCTTATACAAGTAACTCTTCGTGTACTCTACAAAAATATAAACATATACTTACAGTATATCTTTTTAATTAACAAAAATTAGTATAATAATTAAAAAAAAAAATTAACATGTGATAAAACTAATTCTTTAGGTATATTTAATAGAAGCTTAAGAGCAATGGATGGTTTAAATTTGTTGTCATGTAATGATTAATTTTTTAATTTAAAGTAATTTTATATTTGAGAACATTTTACTGCATTAACTAGCAATTCAATATTTTCCTTTGTTGATGCATTTCAGAATGACTCCATTTCCAAAACTTAAGTAATACTGTTCGTCCAAATCTTGAGTTTGTTTTTATATACTGTTAGCTAAGCCCCCACCACTTGCAGATCACACTTTATATTGGTACATGCCTACTCTTGACTCCTCACATTTAGCTAATTAATAATTGTAAACTTTTAAAAATAATGCCTGACTGTTTATTTATTTGTTTGCTTATTACATTTTCTATTGTAATGTTAAAATTAAGTATTGTAATGATAGAAAAGGCAGAAAAATGTACTCAAATATTCCTAGGAGAAGTGAAGGTGAGTATATTAAGAATTTAATTAAATTTAATCACTAATGTAACATAATAAATGCAACATAATAAATTTAACATAATAAAATAATATAAAAGAATTAATTAAGTTTCACCAAACGTAATGGACTACAATATTCAAGAGGTTAATTAAAGTGCTGTTAACGATAAAAATTCCAGCTAGGTTTACTCTATATGTGTAAGTATTATAACTCTAATTTAAGAATTGGAAAATATTTCATATTACTGTTCCAAAAATACCAGCAGTTCAAAAAAAGTAAATTCTGCTTTAGACATTTATGAGGTATAATGGTGAATTGCATTAGAATCAAGGTAGAAAGTTGAATTTCCTCATGTAATAGAGAGGAACAGGGCTGGGACAGATTTATCTGGAATAGGCACCACTCTTCATGGAGAAAAAATGACTCATCATTATGTGTATGTTTATGTGTGCATTTATTTTTTTGTTTTAACTAGTGAATCACAGAGTCCTTCATTGATCAATGTTGTAGAAAATTACAAATTTATGTATCTGTTGTCACTTTTAAATTAATTAAGTTTCATATTTAATTAAGTTTCACCAAACTTAATGAATTGCAAAATTCAAGATATTTATTGTAATAATTTAGACAGGTAACCTTTCTTTTCTTATTTGACTAAATATTACAAATTACAAGGTTAAGAAATTGATTCCATATAGCATTAGAAAAGTCTTTCCACAGGCACATTTAACATATATTTCTTTTAAATTCTTCATTTACTCTTCGTAAAGTTTTAGACAACAAGCTAAAGTTGGTGGCGGAACACCATTATTATGCCAGGCTCAATAAAGCTCCCACTGTGGAGAGATGATTTTAATGCACATATATTAACATTTGTTCTAATACAATCGCGTATATCACCACAGGAGGGGAACGTGAAAGCGTGCCTGCCTTATGACTATGAAGAAGAGGAATATGCACATAAAGACTTGCAGTGAGTATGAATAAGTAATTAAATTTAAGTTGAAGCAGTATTTTAACGACATTTTTATTATTTTAAAGGACTTTTATTGATTTGCTTGTTTTTACAATAATTATAGGCTTATTTAAGGCTTTATACAAGATTTGTAGAATATGCTTGAAAACATTAATAATTACCATTAAAATAACCAAATTTGAGTTCATGTTTGAAATAAGTATTCATAAATATTATTTTATTACTAAAATTGCATTATTTGTTATACAATATTTTTAGAATATGCTTGAAAACATTATTAATTACCATTAAAATAACCAAATTTAAGTTCATGTTTGAGATAAGTATTCATATAAAATATTATTTTATTACCAAAATTGCATTATTTTTTAAATGTATAAATATATAAAAATTTTTGTTTAAGAAGTGATTATTTTTTTGTCTAGAGGAATGGCCTGAAGAAGTTTTCAATGGCCATGCTATTTTCCTATAGTAAAGACAATCTTTTCTAACCACATAATAAAAACAGTCACTTACAGGAGACATTAACCAAAACATTGGAGTTTTATATACAGTAGAGTGTCAGTAATCCAGACATCAAAAATCCGGATTGTGGTTTCAGCGTGAATGGCATTCGGTGTGAAGAGCCCTGTGCTTGGTGCC
The DNA here is from genome assembly GCA_036971475.1 of Prosapia bicincta. Classification (NCBI taxonomy): domain Eukaryota; kingdom Metazoa; phylum Arthropoda; class Insecta; order Hemiptera; family Cercopidae; genus Prosapia; species Prosapia bicincta. The sequence goes on along the minus strand of JBAIZL010000004.1, from coordinate 5,015,194 downwards.
ACTGCAACACATATCTAATCTGAGTGTTATCTTTAGTTGTAATTGCAAAGAAGATAAATCAATTCCGAAACATGAGTCAAGACAACATACATATTTAATCATGATTTAAATTTTTTAGAATCGTATGTTCTACACGTTAATTAATATCGTGTTCTGTAACCCACCAGCAAAATAATAAAATTTATTATTAAACTTAATGTTTAGCTTGTTGGTCACATAATAATATGTTTTTAGTGAAAAAAACAATAAAATACTTTTTACTCATTTTTTTGTAGTTGCATGTTTTTTTGCTTTCTGTGCTATGTATTAGTGTATACATTATATGTTCTTTCACTAAATTCTTTTGTATTTTTTAAGCCCTTTGATGTCAGTTTTGTAATTGTTTGAAAATCCGGATAAATCAATAGTCCAGATGGATGCCGGCCCCAATTGATCCGGATTTTTGATGCTCTACTGTATCAATAAAATAAGGTCACCTCTCAACATACTAGAACAATATGAAATGTAAAACTATACCAGAACAAATAGAAAAAAAATAATTTCAATGTAATAAATTAGCAAACCCAGTACAAATTTCATACATTTCTTGACCACATTATGGAATACCAACCTTTAAAACGAAATGTTTTCTGGTGGCTAACCTAGACACTAATAAGTATCTTATGTTGTCGAAAACGTTTTCTCCCATTAAGTTTGAAAAAATATAAATATAAGTTTATGGGCTGTGAAATTTTCAAGTATCAGCATAGAAGTTTTGCCAAATGCCAAGGACAGGAAAATCAACAATTCTTTTGTCCATTAGAGAGTATTTTTTTGCTTTTAATATATTTTTTTTCTAGTTCCCAATGTCATCTTGTTGTAGAATCTGTTGTTAAAAAACTTTAAAGGACTACAACAATGTTTGAATGACATTTGTGTTATCTTTGTCTAAAATTTCATGATTAGTCATTTAAGAAACCAATTCCCACCAAGTATATATTGCAAAATGGATAAAGTTATTTTAACCAATTAAAACAGGCAACTCGATTATCTTACTTGATGAAATAATATTAATTAAAGAGCAGTACACATACAATTTGTAATAATATGTTTATTGAGCACATACAAAAATTAAAACTGAAAGTCTAGCCCTATTTTTTAGATCTATTAATATAGATCTTGTTTTCTAGATATTTTTATATCTTTAGTTTTCACTTTATATAATTGAATCTGTTCTAATTTAGGTTGTCAGTTGGATTGTCATTGGCCATCGGATTCATTGCTTTGGAATTGCTTGGATTTATAAGTGGGATTTCAATGTTCATGCCTACCATTGGAGTTATATGTATCCTTCATATATAATTTCTTCGTTTTAATCATGACTAGAAATTGTTGATTCTTTTATGTTCAGTTTTTATTTTATTACAACTTATTCATGAAGTATCACAAGCTGATTTCATCACTGAGCATGTAGTGTTTTGCACTATGTAGAACTTGTGATTATTTTCTTCTTCAGTCTGATCCATTCTAAATCATATTTTATTAGGCTCAACCTTACTTCATTCCAATTTTTTTCCCAATATTGATTCCGTGCACACTTTTTATATGAGAGTTTCTCTTAGTTTATATTTTAGCCAGTTTGTTTTCAGTTTCTGTTTCTTTCTTCACACACTTTTCATAACCTAATTGTTCATCTTCACCTGTTTTATTCTAATATTTTTTCTATTGTCCATGGTGTGAAATATGTCATAAAATATTTCATTAATCTTTTCTGTAATTTTATATTACCACATAACACTCATTTTTTCTGATGAATATTTTTCTTCCATTAGTGCTCTTTATCTAATATATTAATCTATTACCTAATGCATCCTTTTAAACTTTTGTTAAAAAGTGAACTTCTTGAAGTACTGATTTGATAGATTTCTCTTCATTTTTATGTGTGCCATATTCTTTTTTAGTTGTATAGTGTCATTCTTTAGACAGTTGTTATTTCATATCATAAAATTATATTACCATGTGTTTTAAATAATTGAGATATACTATTTTTTTATATCTTGATTGTTTGAACTACTATTATTGTTTATTATACCTTACTGCTTTTAAAAATATAAATACTCCTAAATACAGAACTCTATTTTTTGTGGTATAGTGACAGTTGCTTTATGCTATTTTAAATAGGTTCAATTTCTCTAGGTTCTTAAATTAAACACACAACAGATGCAATTATTAAGATTTTTGGACAATGATATTAAGTATGAATAATGTTTTTATTTTTAGTCACGAGCAGACCAATTTATTATGTTACTTTAACTGTTTAGTATGCTCTTGGGTTTTAATAAGTTCCCATATTTTGGTATTATAAAACCAGTCTATTTAAACATATATAAAATTTTGCTGCTTGCGATTTTAGCCATTTTTTGAAATTTAAGGGTACTTTGTAGTCAATGGTCATAAGATCAGAGGATTACATAACCAAATATCTCGCATTCAAATTTTTAAATTGATTTCATTGTATGTCCATTCATTCTTAACACTGGTTACCATGTCCTGTATGTCTTGTTTCATCAAATGAGGTACATCACAGTTTCAATGAAATGGATTTTTCAGATAGCATAAAATCAAATAAAACCAAAGCCTTTTGGTCTCAGAATTCAGTTGCTGCTACTTTTTTTTAATGTAAAATTTGCTTTTGAGGTTTTAGTTTAAGTGAACTAGAATTGCGTAGATAGTGGTTTTGCCTCAGTACTGAGAAACAAGATGATACAGAAAGGAATTAATTTTCCTCTTCATTGAATTATTAAAGCAGATGAGATATTTTTGTTCGTGTATTTCATTTTAGCTCACTGTCTAACAAAATGGAAGCAAAAATTAGGCACCATATGCCAGCCCTTTCAGCAGAATTTTGGCCTTATTAGTTATTACACTTGCCTTAAGAGTTATCATTGACTGACCACATAAAAGTAGTTGATGTTATTTTTTGAATTGTTTTGATAGTAGTGGCTAGCTTTTTGATGTAGTAGCTACAAATTTATGTATACACACACACACACACACACACTTATATTCCTTTTAAAAATATACACCATTAAGAGTATATGCACACAGACAACAAATTAATTTCACTTTAATAACCACAGAGATACTATTTTAATTTTATGCTAAAAAAGGATACATTTAGCCTTGTTTGTAGTAACTATATTAATACACTAGAGTAAGTATACTAGATATTATATAGGTCTATGTGCTCAATTGACGTATGGAATAAAACTAGTTTCAAATAGAAACATTCTTTTTCATTTAACTTCTTACTGATTTGTTTGTTCTATAATTTTGACTTATAATAAACTAATTAATCACTTTAACAATATTTTATGACTATCCGAACTTTAAATTTAGTAAATTTGTTAAAACTTACTGAGACAGAACGTTTTCGATCGCTATGTGTCTTCATCAGTGTTTTCTGCTTGGAGATGTTGGGTTAAGCGGTGAGGGTTTTAAAGCTAGGTTTTCGATAGTACCAAAGAGTATGCGTGATTTGTATTGTGTTTGTTTGTTTAATATGTTTGTACTTTGTGTTTTTGTGTGTCTGTAAATTTCATATTGTTCTAGTGTGTTGAGATGTGGTCCTTTTTTGATGATGTGTAGGATTTTTAGGTTATGGTAAATGTCTGTGTATTTGTGTCCTGTTTCTTTTATGGGATTGTAAAATGTTGAGTTAGTGTTCTGTTTGTGTTCTTCGACTCTTTGTTTAAATCTGCGACCTGTTTGTCCAATGTAGAATTTGTTACAATCGTCGCAGTTCAGTTTGTATACGCCTAGTGCTTGTAGTTTATCTTTGTTGTTGGTGTTGTATTGTATTTTGTATTGTAACTTGTTATTAGTTTTGTATGCTATTTTGTATCCTATTTTTTGATAACCTAGATTTTTTTTACCAAGTCCTAGAAATCCTACTCATCAACAAAAAAGGACCACATCTCAACACACTAGAACAATATGAAATTTACAGACACACAAAAACACAAACTACAAACATATTAAATGAACCAATACAATACAAATCACACATGAATCATGTATTTGAGAAACCCCATAAGTCCACTTTTTATAAAAAATAAGTTAGTTCCACTAAATAGTTTATTTTACGTTCATCTACATGTCAGCGAGAAATAACATACGTCCAATGCCTATACAGTGAGATATGAACCCTCTGTTTGTCTAATGTATTGGAGAAATAACATTATTCCATGACTAATGTTGTTTCTCGTTTACGCCACCAGGTGGTGTTCACTTGTTATTCTTTATCAGCAGCTGCCACCTGGTATTAAGGTTACATTCTGTTTGTGACAATGTCAAGTGAAGAAAAATGTTTTGTTCATACAAAAAAGGGAAAAAAAGGGTTTAGAAATTGAGGTGTAACAGGGGAATCGGGAGCTATTTGCATTGATTTTATGCAAAATCTATACCTTCCAAGAATACCTATTCAGGAAGTCTTTTATCCAACTAACCATAAATGTTTTTTGTATACACAATCTCAAAGATGACTCTGCAACATTCTACATTTATCACGAAGGTGTCGCAACTAAGGGCCCCAATGAAGTCTCTTCTTTCATATTACAGTATTTTGAATCAAATATGAGACATCTCAAGTCTCATATGGCTCAGATGCACAGAATAAAAACCATAATATGATCCGACTAATGAGTGTGCTAACCGTCCTCAAGAAATTTGAAACAATTGAACAGTATTATCCTATTCGGGGCCATTAATTTTTTCCCTGCGATAGGGATTTTGCTGTATTAAAGAAAAAATTAAAAACATGTGATCGTGTATTCACAATCAAAGAATATATTGCGACTATAGTGACTGCATCTGCAAAGGGTTCTTTTACTGTCATTGTGCCTGAGACAATGACATTATTAACTTTAAGAAATGGTGGCTTCGCCATTAAAAAAGGGCTATGTTGTCTGTATAATCTTCTGGACATGCTGTTCAAAAAGATGAAAAGGTAACTTTAAAACCTACCCAGTTCATGCAGTACTCCTATAGCAGTGACACTCCAGGATTGTTGATGGGATATTGCAGCATCATTTTCGACTGTTAAATTCCCGAGTTACAGAAGTAACTTTGCCGGCAGATCCAGCATATTCAGAAGGGATAAGAGCAATAAATTTTTTAAAAAATTGAAAAATTACATTCCACTCGGAGAGGATGAAGAAGAATTTTATAATAGCATTTTCAAGTGGCCAACTACTGAAAAAGATGATGTCGATGGAATAAATAATTCAATAAATAATTGACAATATGTTAAATACATTGTTCAATAATAAATTATGTTTTTATTCTGATACTAGGTTCATTCTTAAAACATCCTCAATATCCCAAAAAAATATTATTAATTATGAGATAATGCATTTGAGAAATAACACAAGTCCTGGAAATTAAAAAAATGTCTATAATACAAAAAATCACAAAATGTCTATAATAGGCATATGAACACTTCAAAAGTGTATTTAAAGTATTCTAAACCCCCCTGAATTTTTTTGAAATTTTTATGTTGCATGGTAATGGAAAAAATTATTTTTTTTGATTTACCGAAAACGTATTGTTGTGGACTTATGGGGTTTCTCAAATACGTGATTCACATACTCTTTGATACTATCGAAAACGTACCTTTAAAACCGTCACCGCTCGACCCAACATCTCCAAGCAGATGACACTGATGAAGATTTGCACACAGCGATCAAAAACTTTCTGTCTCAGTGAGTTTTAACAAATTTACTTAATTTAAAGTTTGGATAGTCATAAACTGTTGTTAAAGTATTTAATAATAATCACCGAACGTAATGGACTACAAAATTCAAGAATAAACTAATGCACTTTACATTTCTGCATATCTAGTGTGAAATTTCTGAATATGAATAGCTGTACACTCAACTATCGTTCGAAATAAATGCACTTAGTTCCCATATGCTAGCTGTGTTTAGCTAAGTGTTTTTATAAAAAAATTTATAAGTAAGCTACAGTGAGACAAACTTTGTGAAATCATGGCTAAATGTAATTAGTATAATCTGGGTTCATACAAAAGGAAGCAAAGGTTTTGATACTGGATGAGGGTAGTGAGAATGTCAAAGAAATATAGCAAAGGCAATGATAGGATAACTGTGCATGTTTAGAGTATAGCAAAGATGTACATATGGGTTGTAGATAACAGTTCCCAATAGCTAAGTGAATGATTCCTTAAGAAGTGTTGCTGCACTGAATTTAAATGTTCAAGTCTTAAATTAACAGACATCTGTTTCAAATACATTACTAAGACTATTTATTGTTTTCATTGTCCCTTTGATCAATTAAAGTCTAACTACAATTTACTTTGTTCCAATCACATATGTCTATCCGAATACTTTTAATATGCTTCTAAATCACTTTTGTCAAGATCTCTTCCTGGCGTGTGTTCGGTACCACTATCACACATTATTACAGTTGAATATTTCACTAAAATAAATACATACACTTATTGAAACTATAAAAACATTAAGCTTGGGTAACGTTACGTAAACAAATACCAAAACAACAAAGCACTGCTGCACCAAGAGGCAAGACATACAAGAAATAGAGTAGGTTTTTCTCTGTTTAGTCTGAACAACAAAACATTCGACAACTAAATACGTATTTTTAAATAAATAAAACCTCTCTAAACCACAAATAACATTAAATGGGTTTAGAGGTTTTATTTATTTAAAAATAAACATTACGCCACAGTTGCTTCATACAGTTATAACTAAATACGTCTTAGATCATCATAAGTTAACTTATGTTTAGGCATCTGGTACAGACTGGTAGTGCATTTATTTGTAAGTAAATGAGTTAAAGTAGTTGTTATGTACTTTTAGATTTATTCACTTTATCTAGGTTAAATGAAAAATCTATTGACTTTAACTAGATTTTCAGCTATAATCTGTCATTCTAGCGCATCTGTGCTTCTGTCAAAATCCTTGTTAGAGGAGTGGGATTGTCGCCTGTTTTGGTGGATATTTTCATTTTGTTCTGTCATTCCTGCAATAATGGAGATTGGAGTGGCCATTAACGTTATTGCACTTAAACGCTTTTAAGCACGCATTTAGTCAATTTTGTTCCTTCATGGAGCTTTACACAATCTAGTCTGTTGTTTACCGTAATTGTAGTAGTTTTGTTATTAAGTGCCTTAGAAGTGTGTTAATTGTTTGTGTTCTTCATTTAACAAATTATTATATAGAGATCATTTCTAAATAATAGTTGGAAAAATGACATTTCAATTTATAACAGCCTATTATGACATTTGCATCAAGTATTAAGCATAAGCAGAAAAATGTTAATATTTATACAACTATAAGAGTTTGATAAATAAATCATTTTGAAAATTTGTGAACACTTTGAATAAAGTGAATGTCCAGACAATTATAAAACTTATAAATTTTGGGTAGTAGAAAGCTTAAAGGAAATGACTTTGGCTCTCAGAATATTTTGAATTGTTTGTTTAAGATTACAGTTTTGTAAGGATTTGAAACACATTCCCCAATATCCATTAATATCTGCTAAATAGTTTATGTTTTTTAGATTTCGTCTAGAGTTTGTCTGATTTATACATTACTAACATAGCTCCATGTGATTATCTTTTCAGTTATGATCACAACTATTAGTTTTCCCGTTGGCATTTCATGTCCATAGTCTATAATAATTTAAGACATTTTGCAAATGTACAGTTTACTTGTTCCTTATCTAATCATCCACTTAGGAATATGTAACATGTTTATGGTATGTCTGAAGCAGTTGTGATTGGTTGTAAACACTGCAACTTTTAAAACTTCTAAACCTTTGTAACATTGCACAAAACTCAAAAGTCTTACAATTATAAACTTGTTAAATAATTTTGATATCTGTTGAATTTTTTCCAAGCTTTGCAAGCTTACTCAAATTTTCTATTTGCATAAATTCTTGTAAAAAAAGTCAAACATCTACTTTCATTAATTCTCTTTAGGAACACAGGTATTTCCCTGCCACCTAATATTTTCCTAGTAACGTAAACTGAGTTTTCAAACTTTTTTACTCTTGAATGCCGTTGGTTCAATAAAAAGGTGTTATTGTTATTTTTAGTATATTTAGTTGAAACTAATCCTCTTCATACACCACATTACATTGTTCTAAAACAGTCTAGTATTTTATTTTTATCTATTGTATTTGAGTTTTTTGTAAAACACTTGTTTTTTTTAATGAATGTGTTTTGTATGTTGTATGTGTTTAGTTTGTAGTTTTTTAGTCAAATTTGAAATAAAAAAAAAGAAAACGCTTAGTCAGTGATAAATATCAACTGCTTTTTCTAAACATAAAAACATGATAACACATTTTGTATTTATTTTGAAAACAAAATTGACAGAATAAAGTTCTTGTAAATAAATTTGTGTCTATAAAAACAATGAAGTAAAATCCATGAAATATTTTGTGTTATCTAAGCTCTTTAGTTTGTATAAGTTAGATCGATATAGCTGTGAATGGCTGTAGTTATAAAAATGAAAAGCAGGTATGAATTTCTAAGTGTCAGAATGAAGATAAAAATGAAAGAAAATTGTCTTTATTCTCAAGTGAGTAAAAACTAATTTTGTAATTTATGTTGTCAAATCCATAACATAGTAATTATTTTCCTATAGGGATAATTTATTTTTAGTGAGGTTGGCATTTCCCAATTGCCTTATAATTCCTATTTTAACTTGTCTATAAAGAATGTTGAGGTAATTTTACTAAAAAAAACAAATTGTCCTAATTTGTGTTGGAGTGTACACTGAACAATTTTTGTTGAATAAAAATGTGGTTGTTTTGTGAGTCAAGTACCATTTATTAAAAATTTTGCCACATTTCGATAACTCGCTTAAAGTACATTGGACAAATTTAATTAGTCTTTTGTGGTTTTTTTGTAATGTTCATTGCTATTGTTAAATTAGTCATGTTGTATGTTGCGTTTTTACTTTATTAAGGAATTGTAATTTTAAATAATTGAAACATCGACATGCATTGTATATTTCAAGAGGTTAGTTGGTATTAGTTGAATAAGATTTTTATGAATGCTTTTGACACATTTTAATTATTTTAATTTATTGTTTTCATAGATTTTATTTCACATGCACTAACATTTTTATAGAGTGTTTTTAATAATTTATTTTTGACTATGTTTGTTACTTATAATATGTGTCTTAATTTGTATTCATAGACGGATTATTCAGGTTAGCAAACATAATATTAACCCCGTAACTTAGCTGAGATTGTATAATGTTTATGGGAAATTCCCCATATTTTTCCCTTACTGTGTACAACCTGCAAATGTGATGGTCAGCGTAGGATAAACCCTGGATGTAGACTGGTTACTTGGCACAATGCAGTCATATTCAGTAAAACAGAGAGTTTTTATTGTAGAGTGATATGTCCAAACCAGTTCAATTAATAAAACACATGAAAAGATTCGTGAGAAATACTCTTCCCAGAGAGTACTATTCCTGGCAAGAGGATGGTTTCAGTGTTGTTACGAAAATGGCATAGTACAAGCACAATTGTAAATCAATCGAGTAATAAGCCTAATTTAGTCTGAACTTCTGTAGTTGTTGCTAACATCACAGCTTGTATAGAACAAAGTCCGTAAGTTGACTCGGCATTTACCACAGCAAGTTGGTGTGTGACGCAGATCTTGCCAAAGAGTTCTACACTCTCTTTTTTGTATTTTTAAATTGTACAATAATTCAAGATATGTCAAACTAACAGATTTCATTTCATTTGTGTTACATTTTTATGTGCGCCATCCTGTATTTATGTTAACATTACTTCAAGTGTACGCTTTTCTTATTTTTATGAAAAGGGATATTTGATTTTGTCATAAGTTTTTAGTTTCAGCAACTTTGTCTTCAATTAATAACTGATTTATATTTTAAATTGATTTTGTAACCTGGTACTCATGTTATGTGTTTACTTAATTGGTTGTTTTTCATTGTTTTTAGTGTTGTTTCTAACACAATGTAAAGCTAATGTTTAGTAAATGCCTCTTTCCCACCATAACAAGTATTTACCACCAGAAATCCAATACACTTGCTATTTACAATTATCATAATTCATATGAGTATTATTATAGTTTAAAATATGTAAGCAGCTCTGTAATACCTTAGTTGTCATATGAAGTATGTTTTATCTCTCATACTTAATCTTTCCAAACATGGGAAATATTTTATTATAATGTTTAATATTATTCACTCATTGTTATATATTTGTAATTGATTTATTTTAGATAAATCAACCGTTAACATTAAAGAAAAATGGTCTCAAAAAGTTTTCACAGAGTTAAAATATATATGAAAAAATAGTGATGAAAACACAATTGTAAGTCTAATATTTATTTTAATATTGTCTAATTTGGTGTATCAAAAAAGCGATTTTGTAACTTTACTAGTAAGTAATTTCAATATTTCTGTCTGTATTATATTTATTGATTCATTTGTAATAAATATTTTTGGAAAACTTGAGTGTATTAATTTTAAAAAATACATTTTTGACAAAAAATATTCCAAAATACATTTCAAAATATTCATTATAAACGTTTTTGTCAAACAAGAAATAAGCAGTAGTCAAATGCTCCATTTTGTTTTAAAAAGACAGCACAGCTCTTAATACCTAAGAATCTACTTATTTTGCTCGAATTATTTATGTAAATATTGCTTCATGGTTAATAAAAATGGCACATTTTTGTGTGGTGTATGCTTAAATATCACATAATAAATTTTAGTATCTCCTAGGGTGAAATTATTTTCATTGATATTTCTAGGTCAACATGGTTGGATCTACATTTTTTATACAAAAATACATATATTTTGTCCTTAGATTGGATATTCTTGATTCTATAGGTTGTGTATGTTCTATTCCTGAATTGCTCTTCAGAATATGAAAGGTATGTTTTCTAAAATACTGAAGACATTCTTCATTCAATACACAGAGTTTAGTTCAAGAGTACCAGTGAGCTAGCTTTTGTGATGTGTTAATTGTATTTATTTTTGTTTTGTACTAATAAAAGTTAATTTTTGTTGTAATTATGCAATAACTTTTGTTATTTTAACAATTGGATAACAATAATATCCAAAAAAACAAAAATACATAACATTAACATATCATATAAAAAAATCACAGGAAAATAGCTTAATCATTCCAAACTAAAAGTCAAAGTTGCTTGATGTAATCATCTTGAATTCACTGATTAAACTATATTTAAAAAGTACCTAACTAAGTGAATACGTAATGGCTTACTTGCTGACGCGTTTCAAAACATTATTCACTGATTAAACTATATTTAAAAGGTACTCAACTAAGTGGATACGTAATGGCTTACTGCTGATGCGTTTCGAAACATGGTAGAGGGTTAGCTTCGTAAAAGGATCGAATGTTATGAAACGCGTCAGCAAGTAAGCCGTTACGTATTCACATAGTTAAGTAGTTTTTAAATATAGTAAAAATAAAAGTTGCTCTGGAAACATCCAACTCAACAAAAAAACACCTATGCAACACAAGAACAGTCCAAAACAAACGCGACAGAGCAGGAGTATACAAAATCACATGTAACGACTGCCCCAGTTTCTACATAGGTAAAACAGGGAGAAAATTCACTGGGAGAAATACAAGAAACACATGAAAGACATAACAAACTCAGAACCTAAATCAAATTTCGCTATTCATATACAGACTTACACTACTTACTTACACACTTACACCAACATTGACAAAAATCTAGAAGTTCTTCATTAAATCAGAAAAAGCTATAAACTGAAGCCAAGTGGGATGTAATAGCTTTATTGCATACCTTGCCCCTTTTGTGAAAAGTTTTTCTCCCATATAAAATTAAAATTAATGAATGAATTAATATTTGAAAATACTGTATTAATATCAAGTGTCATAAACTTCAAGTTAAAAAAAAATGTATTTGAACTTGAGTAAATGAATAAAAGAGTAATGAATAAAAAGTATTTTCTTAACGATTATAAATTTGTACAAGATAGATATTAGGAGAGTGTGATCTAATAGAAGGAATCGAAAAACAATATGAAGTACAAGTTGAAACAGTGGCAAAAATAATAAGAATAATTTATTTGATTATAATACAATATTATTTCGTATAAAATAATTTAAAAAATAAAATATGTATTTTGTGAATAGAAATTAATTTTTGTGGGTAAAATTTAAATGTTTTTGTACTTTTGAAAATAAATTGGAGCGAAAGAGAAGAAATATCGACTAAATACTAATACACACACAATAAACTCAATGACTAATAAATTTAAACTTGAACCAAAGTAATTTAAAGTGACCTGATGTTGTCTATGATAACTTCTATTAATGGACTAAACTACTTCCAATGATTTAGTTAGGAAATGCCTATCTATACATTAGTAATCTTCTGAACTGAATATTGTCATTGTGTCTATTTTTGTGACTGTCTTATCTTAATGTTATGAAATATTAGGTTAATTGGGCACGATTTTATTCAAGGTCATGCTTTTATGGTGAGGGTGACAGTGTTGTGTATTATCTGGACAAGGGCATGTCGTATAGTTGTTTGATCAGAAGGTACTTTTTACATTTTTTTAAATTAGATTTTTATTTTTTTTAGACATTTCAAGTTTATTAATTTTGTTAAAACACAATTTAAATATTTTAAAATTTATTCAGTATTTTCCAAAAGTGTAAATTAAAACCCATGCATGTCTTGCTAAAAGGAAATTATAATTTAAAAAATATTTATTTGTTGTGTGTTTATTTCAATAATAAGATTAATAAGCTAACAATAATTTTCATTATTCATGTGTTTAAATTAATTATTTGTTTTAACTATTTCAATGGATATTGTAAATAATGTCACAATTTTGTTTAGGCATATATTGTATAGTTGCCTGAAATTAATTATTTGTCTATGCAAGAACTATTATATTAATTGATTCCATCTTCACATGAGCTAATAGTTGTTAACTAAAAACATTTGTAAATTTGTTACATTTGCTTGTAATAGCATTTACTTTTATAATTGTTAAGGACAGTTGTCCTCAAAAATTATAAAAGTAAGTGCTATTACAGGCAAGTGTAACATATATATAAGTGTTATATTATTCTTTTGCGTTTGAAGCATTAATTGTGGTTACTGCATCAACTGGATGGATTGTTGACATGAAGAAACTGTTAGATTTGCCATAAGTTCCATTTACTGGGGTTATTAACTTTATGATTAAAAATATTCATGGATACTAAAAGCATCTGTATGCGGAAACCAAACAAATACATTTTCAAAACAGAATGTAATAAACCATTGTTTTAAATTGTTGATAAATTAACTTCTGGATTTAAATAGTGCATTTTACCAACCAAGACTGAGTTTTATCTTTTTAATAATATTATGCATGATTTTTCTTAGAGATAATTTGTTTTTTTTTTTAAAATTATTTTTATGTTTTAAATGCTTGACAAAAAGAACTGATATTTTCACAGTTCAGTACAATGGTCAATGCTTTTGGGAGCTGTATTTTTTCCTAACCTATTTAAAATTCTCAGTTAATAAATTTTTACTTATAGAAGTAAAATTGTTAATTTTGTGTAACTTATGCAGTCTTGTAAAATAAAAATAATCTTATTACAATATGTTAAATACTCTAAAAATACTAAATTTTACAATTATACAGCTATTTCTACAGTTTTCTACTCATTAAATGGTGCATTTTGATTTAATTACCATTATTTAGTTCAGTTCTATTGTTTAAATTTTCCCAGTCATATCACATTCTTTACCTTTAGCGATGTCAGTTATGCAGACACATTTAGCTAATATGTAAGTTTAGTTTTGCTATTTAGTGTGTTGATGAATATATAATTAAATATTATTGTCAAGAGTAATATTTAATTACAATTTTTGTATGTATGATTCAAAACTGTTATATAAACTATTTTTTTATAAACAAATTATCTTTTTGCATTTTTTTTGCCATTGCATTTAGAATATGCGATTTTTTTGACGCAGTAAAAGTAAAAGTGTGGAATAATTGTTAAGACAAATTCAGTAGAAAATTGTATGCGAAATATAAACTAACTATTGCAGCTAGTTGTTTATACATTAATTTTATCTTTTTTTAAATATAAAGTTTTTCTTTAAAATGGGTTACAGATAATGATTTGTTATCATGAATTAGAATTTTTTATAAACAATTTTTCTATCAATTTCCCATATACACACATTTAATAGTTTATTAAACAAAAAGATAACATGAACTTTTAAAATTAATCAAGACATATCTTAATGGCATTATTATTAATTATTTGTGACAGAGTAGTACACACTGTATAATTTCCTTCTGACAAAAAATAATAGCCAATCTATAACAAAATTTATATTTCACATGTATAAATATAACTTGTGCCCTGTGTTTGAATAAATAATGTGAGAAACAGGGCGGCCTAGACCAACAATTGTTGATCTGCAGTTTGTATGTGTTTACTCAATTGATACATTACAAATAGACAAGTTGTATAACAGTAGTTTTGGAAAAAATGTGACAATTTTAGATCTTAACTTACAGTAGCCTTATGGAATATTACACTAACTCACAGTTACTTTTATATTTCCATAATCCTTGTAAAATATTTTTGTTTACAGTAGCCTCTTAGCAGTTTAAAGAAATGGATCAGGATGGAAAGTTTCTATGTTCCTCACCAGCTTCTTCTCCCAGGCTGTCTCCTACGCACAAACGACAGGTAATTTTCGACTTAATATTGTACAAACATTGTTTTATATTTATGATTTTATAAAAGTACAGAACAATAACTATAAGCAAAATGAGTTTAATACTGAATTGAAGTGAATCCAATTAACAAATAATTTGTAAAATAAGTTTTTAAGGCAATATCTGATATAAGTTTTATAGAGTTTAAAAGTTGTGATTAAAAAAATATTTTTTATATTAATACAAAAAGTAATTAAATGTCATATTTTTAGGAGCCTATGACAACCTATCAGTCTGATAAAATTTTTAAAAGAATTTTGTTAAACAAAACAAGAAAAATAAAATTAACAAATATAAATCTTTTAAAGTTAAAGTATTTAATATATTTCAGAAACACTGCTTACTTTGTCAAGCAGAAGAAAGTAATTCTATTTGTCACAGTTTTCTAGATTTCCAAAACATTTGGCACAGGGTGCAACCTTGCAACAGATGTACCATTCAACCTTGCACAGATGTAACTTAAACACTATTGGTGCTATCTGAAAAAAAATTATTGTAGCTGAAGTTATGAGAATGGGGCTATTGTGGCTATTCTATTGTGAGATTAGTGTGTTCTTTGATTTGGTTCACTTGGTCTAGAATTAAAAAAAGATAGGCATTGCCATACCAGTCATATACCAAATCAAGGGAACACATACATATATATATACATGTGTATCTACATACATAATTGCATACTAATTTAACAAAAAATAATGTGTTTTTAGGGTGATGGCTGGACATGGTTACTCTTGCTGACAACAGTATCTACCACGCTGGGCGCAATTGTACCTGTAGGATACACTATTGGAGTTGTAAACACACCTGCTCATGTATGTATTGAATGGAGTTCCCATTTGAGTTCATATTCAAGAAAGTATAACATTAAATAATTTTATATTGTTTGTAATTCAATGACATGTAATGAGTAAAAAGCTAGTTTCATGTGGTTCGCTTTTTAGGGATCGTTTGTTTTTATGTATTTAATGTAAACGGCTACTACATTTATTTTTGTGGTAGGCTCTTCCATAGCCTAGAGTTGCCACTGGCCGTGCTGCACACATATTGCAAACCATCCTTACCTTAAGTAGAAGGTTTTAAGCACCTACCCTAGTATTTTTCATTATTTATAATATTTTATTTAATTTCATAGCCAATAATATCTAAGTTGTTGAAATTTAAAAACAATAGCTGTATCTTTTATAATAGATCAAGCCAAATGGAATAATTAATGAAGTCACAAATATGGTGCATAATATTTTAAACAAGACTTATTTGGTAATAAGAGTGAGTAAAATGCCAACTCAATTAACTCTTGAATCCTGTATTCAATCCTGAATTCTTCAGTATTGTGTGGAATTGCTGGAAATTAATTTTAAATGTTTAACAATACACAGGATATATAGGGAATGACTTTCAAGATATAAACATATTTTTTTAAAGTTAGTTAAACAGCAATTAAAGTTTTTGAGAGTAAAGAAATCATCAAAGCTGGTAAGGAAATATTACTCTTTCTGAACATTTTATCATGCCTCAGTGATTGAGATGTTCACCAGGAGACCATGACATCAATGAGAATTAGGGGACTGACACTCTACTGCAATGGCACCTTACTATCTGTTTACCCCAATGTTCTATTGCAAAAAATCGAACAATACACAGAGCTATTGCTAAATGCGTTTGCTGAGAAATTTTCAGTAAGGGAACGGTTTTATTCAAGTATTTAAATTATAAAGGTGGCAGGAATGGTTTATTAGGAATAGTCTTACACCACTTCATATTTATATATTCTATTTAATTATCTAGATCATTCAACACTGGTGTAACGAATCTCTGGCAATTTCATACAACTGGAGTTTGAATGAAGCACAGCTAGATGTGTTGTGGTCTGCAATAGTTTCTGTATTCTTAATTGGTGGAATGACTGGATCACTGGCGGGCAGCTGGTTAGCTGATAAATTTGGCAGGTAACACTTTTAAACCGTATTATAAAACCTGTGTTTTGAAAATATTTATAAAATAGAACTTTGTTATAATGTTTCACAGAAATTAAATTTCCTTCATTTATGTTTAGTTTCAGTGTTAGCATTAAGAGTCCTTTGTTTAGTTTCAGTGTTAGCATTAAGAGGCCTTTGTTTAGTTTCAGTGTTAGCATTAAGAGGCCTTTATAACCAGTATATAAATATACACACTTGTATTCTAAGATAATTTTTTTAAAAATATTTTCACATTCTGAATGTAGAGATGTTTATTATTATATGAAGTGATTTTAGTCAACAAAAGTTTGTTTTATTTTCATATTAAATTTTATTTCATTTTCAAAATACAATATTTTATGACTACTATCTAGTTAATTACTGGAAGTCTATCTTGTTCTAATTATTTCAGAATAGTTTGTCAAAATATGTTTTGTGTTGAGTAAAGGCAATGTATAAGTGAATTGAAATAAAGTGGTTGTTAACCTGAGTGAATGCAAGTAACCTACTTTGAAGCCTCCTTTTTTTTGTTTTGTATTGCAGGAAAGGAACCGTTATTATTAGTTACACATTAGCCGTAGTAGCTGGACTTATGTTTCTTGCTTCCAAGCCATTGTCTTCCGTTGGTATACTGTTCTTTGGCAGGTTCGTTGTTGGTTTGGCATCAGGTAAATTATCTATTGTTATTCAAGTAGACATTTGAGTTGAACAGTTGACCTTATAGATTAAACTTGTATAATTATAAAATGATGGAGAGTATAGAAAAATAATTTTTTCTACATTTTTCAATAAGAAAGTAATTTTATGCTGTTTTTGAGAAACATTTTAAAATTTTTGACAAAAGATTAAATCCTTGCAGACCAAATTCTCTCCTCAAAGTTTTAAATTGCATGTAGAGTATAACCTCTTTATAATGGACTAATTGAAGCCAAAAGTTGTCTGTTTTAATGAAAGCTTGCAAACAAAAGTTATCTTAAAGTGGGTAAAATACAAATAAAATGAAGAAAAAACTGAAAAGGTTAATAAAAAATCATAAACTGATTAAAAATTTGTGTTTTATGTACAGTGATTATTGCAAAAAATACAAACATTTTTGCTGAACAGTTGTGATTTCGTAAACAAGAAGTATTTCACATCTAATAGAGTCTTGGGGCTTGAAATGTCCCTACAGAAAACATAACAAACCAATAAATTTGGAGAATATATTAAGATGACAGGTTAGGTAGTATTGGAGCATGATCCGAACAACAGTGATATTAATAAAATAATAACAAAGTATCAACTCACATACAATAATTTATTTGCTAATATATGTTTTAATAAAATAACAAAAAGGCTCTAAGAATCAGCATAAAATAGTCCTATTCAATAAACATTAATTTAGCCTATAAGACTGGATTTGGAAACTTTTACATTTCAGAAATATTTTAAGAATAATTTTAAAATAGACATTTTTTTAAATAATTACAAAATTGATTTATCAATTTAACTCAATACAAAGTCCAATCAGAGTTAAGATTCTTGGACATCCCTATTCTGTCACAACTTGAGTAGAGCTCAAGCTGAACTACGCCTGGGTATAACTCAGGTTCTTGGATATTCCTACTCTGACAGAACCTAAGTAGAGCTTAGTAAACATTTTCATACACTTTTGTTTTAAGTAAAATATTGAGTTTCATTATTTCACAGTCTTCTTTATGACCTTGCTGTAAATTTCCAGTAAAAAAAAAAAGTAGGCAATGATAACCTTGATAGGTTTTTTGCCTGGAAAAAATCCAGTAAAAAAATCACAGTTCCTAACTAGACACAAAGTCATCCAGTTTATTGTTCATTGCATCAAAAGACATAGTTCATGTTTTTTACAAAAGTTATTGCAATAAGTTTATCTTAGCTATTGCTCTCTTTTTGTAGCATATTTCTTATAGTTTCCTTGGTGATTTACAAGTATAAATAAATAGGAGAGGGACTAGTGTCTCACTTTGTCTTATTTCTTGTTTTATTTTAAGAAATTTAATTTCCTGAGTAGACCAAGGCTGATAAGTAATAAAAACTTATTTTATTCCCCTTATTTGGATGTATTTTTAAACAATAATTATAAAACTTTTACATTTAAAAAAAATACCCAATAGTTCGTGGCCACTACAAAAGTGTTGGCTCGGCATGCAGTGTTGAACTGAATTTGAATATCAACTAGGCTTGGATGAAAATCAACGTTGTCTTGTGTTGAAAGTACAAAATTTTACAGAGTAAAAAACTCAATAACAAAGTAATAATTTCAAGGACTTTAATTGCAAGTCATGTCCGATTACACGATATCCTTATTTTCAACCTAAGCTCTTTTATTCATATTCTTTATAGTTTTGCTAATTTTTTAAAATTTATTTCTTTTTTAGCTTTTGAAATCAGTTAATACAATTTTAGATTATACTTGTAATTCAGAGTAAATTAAACTTCTATCTAACAAATAACATTGCTTTAATAATAAAAATAAACAATGTTACCTTGACACTAAACAAATAAGTACAGTTGAGTCTCGATAATTCGAGGTTGATAGGACCGACACCCCTCTGAATACCAAAAATCGGATTACACAAAAATACGTTCCTGTACATTAGAAAAAATAGTAGTTTTTGAACCCTAATACTATAATTAAAAATGCACCAAATAAGTTTATAAAACTTTATATGAACATTTCTTGGAAGTCCGACTCATTTCCTTTGCATAGTGTATTGATATAAATATTTCTTGGAAGCCTGACTCATCATTGTCTTTCAAATAGATAAAATAGTCTCAAATAGAAATAGGTTCGAATTATACGGAGGCTTGAAATATCGGGACTCGGATTTTCAAGACTCTATTGTAATTAATTACGCAGATTAGAAAATTGGAATTGATCTTTAAAAATTTGTTTGTTTTTTCAGGTTTAATAACTGGAGTAATACCTATGTATGTAATAGAGGTAGCACCCTTATCTCTAAGGGGTGGAGTAGGAGTGCTTTGCCAGTTAGGGGTTACTTTTGGAGTACTTCTGGGGCAATTCATGGGCCTTAATTGGCTGCTTGGTAAGTTGCAATTTTTATCGAGGAAGATGTGCATAAAGTTATATATAAATATATAATAGATAATACATTTATTGGTGAAAAGCTTTAAAAAATATATAAATTAAAATAATTCTTGAAATATTTTTATTCATTAATTATATATAATATATAGTATCGGTTTTTCAAATTTATTCATTTAATTTGTTTATTGTTTTTTCCTGTTTCAACAAGTTAACTGCCTGATAACCGATTGGGGAGTCGCTGAAAGGTAAGCTTCCACTTACCTGATCGGGCTGGCTTTTCGTTACAAGCAATCTGTTACTCTTTTGTTGCTGTAGGCTTTGAACTTAACTCCATTGGTATACTAATACAATAAATTGATAAATTAGGTTCTAGAAAATGTCTAAATATAATATAGAGAGATAGTGGTATTTTTTAAGTAGTTGAACAAACTAGTCTATGAGTGCATAAACATTGTTATTTATGAGTCACTGTTTTTAAACTTTAAAGTCGTCAAGTTTTTAAACTATTTTTCAACTAAAAAATGTTACATAAATGTTGTGTTCTAGAACATGGACAGTATAATAAAAATATATGTTTTGTTTGGAATTTATGTAGGCTTCTGTGATTATTTTTTGTAATGACATTAAGGTCTAATAAATGAGTTCTTTGTCGGTAAGAAACACACTTTATTGCTATTAGAAGAAATCACATTGTTTTTTTTTTAAAGACATTAAGAACAAGATAAGAGAGATAATGTTTTTGTAATAATCTTTTTGTTTAAAAAAAGGTTACTTGATAATATTTTAAATATATTATTTACACAAAAAAATCTTTTGAAATCACATTTTGGAAAATTAATTATTTTGTTTAGACTTTTGGCTACCATCTGGCTGAAAACTAATAGTTAGGTTGTACACTTTGCAGTTCTCTTCTGCTTAATGCTTGTTTCTTGTGCCTTCAGCAACTTTGAATTTCTT
The DNA here is from genome assembly GCA_036971475.1 of Prosapia bicincta. Taxonomy (NCBI): domain Eukaryota; kingdom Metazoa; phylum Arthropoda; class Insecta; order Hemiptera; family Cercopidae; genus Prosapia; species Prosapia bicincta. The sequence continues at coordinate 4,994,414 of JBAIZL010000004.1, read as the reverse complement.
CCTGACTGTTGAGCTTCACGTGTTGACTGCCGTAGTAGTAATGAAAGATTTCCATTACTCCCTTTTTTGCTTTCAAAACAGCCTTTCTGAATTTCATATTACACTTGTAAAGCAGCATGTAATTGCTCATTCTCTTGAACTTCCACTTTCTTCTCACATTCAGCTTCTTGTGGTAGCTTTATATCATTGTTCCACCAACTTCATATTCTTCCGATCACCCAACCTCTTCATTTTTAGTATTGTTAAATTTTAAAAACACAACTTATTATTTGTAAGAAGATGTATAAGGCAAGTTCCTTGCCTTATAGGACTCAAACATTTGATGGAATCATCTTAAGAATCGTCTGTTTAGTGTTCTGTGATAACATAATTAATTTTAAATCTTCTCCATTTCCATATCCTTTGGAAGAAATTTTGTTTACGGTTATCCTTCACTCCTGCTTTAGTGTTACTTTAGACTATTCTTATAGTTTTCTTTATAACCTTTTACTTAAAAAATATCATTACTAAGTGTGCATCTCTCAATTTTCTATTTTAAACTATGTTTATAAAGGAACAATGTATGTGGTTACACCATTTCCTCTCTCATCTTGCTTTTGTGTTGTGCAATCAGTTTCTAATACATGTTAATATCATTGTTATTTTAACATCATATTTAGTTAGATTGCTGTTCATGGAGTAACAGAATTGTGACAGCTAGATTTTATTTCCAAACTTTAGAGTTATTATCTTCAACTTTTATAGACAGAAATTCCATCGTAGCCGTGACAACATCTTGTATCAGTTTCAGGCATTTTAGTGGAGATCTGAGATGTGATTATTCTATTTCATATTATTTTATAGTTATCTATAAAAAAAATATAAATTTATTTTCATGTTTTTTGCATTTATGTAATAAAATATATATAGTTCGAATTATTACATATGAACTATTTATATTTTAAAATTCCTTTTATTAACTCATACTCTCCTAATATATATATCTTGTACAAATTTTCAATCGTTAATAAAATACGTTTTTATTCATCCAATCAAGTTCAAATACATTTTTTTAAAACCTATAATGCATGATAGTTTTTTCAAATATTTATTAAATAATAATTAATAATTATAATTTAGTATCAATAATTAAATTATAAAATTTGTGGGGTCCAGCCGGATTCAAATTGAGAATCTTCATGTCCGAAGTCTAGCGCACCTTGGCACTGCGCCAACTTTCCAATACCTAGAAATATATTTCTCAAAGATGTTTATGAATTTTTTCCCTCATCTGGTTGTCCTCAAAACCTTGATAATACAACTTTAAACTGTTGCCATGGTTTCCACACAATACCATAAATAGTGCTTTAGGGTAACTAAAATTAAATTTTTTTTTGTTAACTTCAGTAGGAATTTATTTAAAATTTTGTTTTATATTACTTGTTCAACATGAAAATAGCTTAAGTACAGATCCAAAATATTGATTTTGTTGTTTGTAATTGTTGTAGGAACTGTTGATCACTGGAATTACCTGTTGGGGATGTACCTGTGCCTAACTGTACTCTGTGCTTTGTTTATACCAGTGCTACCAGAAAGTCCAAAATATTTGAATACTATACTAAGAAATAAGCACCGAGCACTAAAAGGTAAAATTTATGTCATGTACAAATAATCATCTACTGCTTGAATAATTTTTGTAAAAATTTATTCAGAAAACAGTTTATTCAGAAAAAAATCACTAATTTTATAATTTAAATACTTAACCACTTAACTATGCATTTCAATAGTTTGGCAATTGCTAAGGTTCAAAATTAACTATTTCACTGTCAATAGTTATGTGTTAATGTGTGTTTGTGGTACATATTGAATAAATGAGTCAGTATTACACAAATTCACCCTATTATAATTACTAGTATTTTTATTTTTGAAGCTTTTAAAACATATCTAGCCAACAATACTTCCATAAGCATACAATAATGCCTGTTTGTATTGACTTACATTTTTTGTTATAAGACCACTAACTGGTAACCAATCGAAAAGAACACTAAAATAACAGCGTATGCTATTTTGTCTTTTTGTTCTTCTGTTATACAAGAGTAAAAACGACATACCCAAGGTTATATATATGGTTCTAATATAACTCTTTTGGTCATACTTTAATTCACTATGTGAGAAAATGTACTACTAAAGCTTTTCAAAATAACATTTTATTAGAAATGGCCCGAGACCTAAATTTTTTGATTCTAAAATTTTTCTTTCGATTCTCAATTCTTAAGTCGATTCTTTCAAGTTATATAGGCCTACATGATATTCTCTAATAATGAATTTAGTTAACAATCTTGGTCACATGGTGAAGATTTTTAAAAGTTTTGTTTCAATGTAATAGGCAATAAAAAATGTTGGACCTTGGTTTAAGAATAGGAATATCTGAAAGGGTGATATACATATTGGATAAAAGTAATGATTTATTTAAAATTACAAGTATGAACTTCAGTTCACAATTACAATATAAGTTCAGTAATAGCCATTTTAGTTTGTATAACTGGAAAAATGGGAACTACCTTTTTATTTCTACATGTATGAAGTGGTGGCGGGAAGAGCGGTGACAAACAGACCAGGAATGCTTCCGATCATCTTTATTGTTGCATTGTAAATAATAATAATATTTACATGATCTCAAATAGTTATTTCCTTTTCTCATTTAATTAATTCAAAGAAATTAATACTTGAATGACATAGTTGATAATTAATTATATTTCCTATAAATATTTACAGAAATATTTAGAGAATAAATTTTAAAATTGTACAGAGCATTTCTATGAAGTATTTTCAGAACAAGCTTAATTTGAATGATTTAATCTTGGAAATAACCAATTGTTACTCAGAACTAGCCAGGATACGAGGTCGGACAATGGAAGAAGTATCTCATGAGTTGGAGGATAGTCAGCCAAAGGAAACTGTGGAGTCTTGGAACATAAGAAAATTATTAAGCACAAAACGTCTCTACCTTCCTCTAGCTTTGGTCTGTTCTTTACAAGCAGGCCAACAATGTAGTGGCATTAATGCCGTAAGTAAACTTAATGTTTGTTAAATCTGTACCCCCATAATATTAATTTCTAAATATTTTTAATGATCCTTTTAAAAATTACTTTTTATATCCATTATTTACTAATTAATGTTTTAAACAATATATCAAAATTTGTAAACAATAGGCAAACAATATTTGAACCTTGATAAACCAAGTTTATGTAAAGAACTGTTAGGAGCTTAGCTTGAGAGGTTATGTTAAAATAAATAAAAGCATACAAAAATCTCACAAATTAATCATTTATTGACTCTTATGCATTTCAATGACAAAATCATCATCAGTGAGTGTTACTACTACAAACTCTAACTTACAACTCACTTTGTCATAGAAAAACACGTAAAAGTCAATAAATGATTAATTTGTGAGTTTTGTGTAAGTTTTTATTTGTTTTGTTTGTACTATAATTTTATAACCTACTGTGTGTAGTATATTGCATTTGTTCGTCTGGATAGGATTATCTGTCTGTGCTAATTGGATGGTATTTCTGACTGTATCTACTAAGTTATTTTTATATGATTTTGGAGTTGACTTGTTACATAGCTTTTTACATTTAATTTCAAATTGTGTTTTGTCCATTTGTGTTATGTATAGTCAATCTTAACATGAGTTCAAAAAGTGTTGCAGTTACTGACAAGTTATTAGTGCTTTGATTGCTAAGTACCTGCATGGCATTAACAGCTGATGACCCTCAAAGCAAGTCTGTTTTACTATTAATGAGTAACCACTCTGTTGGAGTGAGTAGCAGTTGTTTGTGTTAGTTGCAGGGGCGATTCGTATGACTATTTTGTCACAATTCTCAACTTTTGCAATGTATGTTTGTGCGATAAAAAGTGTATGTCAGTTCCATAGATAAGATTATAAGATGTTTAGGTGACTAATCACCTAATTAACAAGCCAAAATAATTAATTGATTCTTAATGTTTAAATAATGGAAAACACTCTTCATTCATTTTATATATATCTGTATAAAACAATACATTATCTTAATAACAATTATGCATTACATTCTTGTTTCAAATTACACTTTTTGCTATTACTTGCGACCAGACATTTGTTTAATAAAAGTTATTAATTGTTAACTTACACTTGGAGGAAACGTTTTCGTCTTACGACTTCTTCAGCCTCCTCTAAAGTGTAATTTGTAATTTATAATCAGCTCGTCATGAGCAGCAACAAGATTTCGATATTCTTGTTTCAATTGAATTTAACTTAAAAATACAGATAGTTCCCAAGATCTTTAATACCTAAAGTAGGGTTGGTCACATTAGTTTGAGTAGTTACTGGCACAACCATTTATCTGTGCACTTGACCTTGAGAGATCGTAATAGGCAAGATGAGAGGTAGAGGGCTGCATTGTTGAGTCAGTACGAATAATTTTCTACAAACATGATAAGCACTGTCAAAACACTCATGGTTTGTAATTGCATGAATCAATATGCTGCATTGAGTCAATAAAAATATTTTCGTACAAGCATGATAAGGATTGTCAAAACACTCATTCGTAATTGCACGGATCGATATTAGATAAATTTGATGATAAATTAACTTGGGTATGAAATAACAAAGATGTTGAAATATATATATACACATATCGAATTCAGAAGCTGTTGATATATAGAACATTCTGATTATGTGACATGTTTTCAGAAGCCGTAGAACACCAGAAATTCCATGCGACTTCTCAAGTGCACGGTTAAATGGTCCAGATAATTTTATTTTAATTTATGACTACTTTGTATAAGAAACCTTAGTACATTGCAGTGAAGGCATTTGTTTTTCTTCTTTAAACTCCAGGAAGTTTAAGAGGAAGTTGTTTAGTTGAGAATATTTTGTTTCATTAGATATAATTTTTTTTTATTAGGCCAAATAACCAAAAGCAACAGGTACAACTGTTGAGCAAGTAAGTAGATTGTCAATTACCACACTATACCACAGATTGTATCATTGAAGCCCAGAGAAGACAGTCATGGTTATCCTCTGTCTGCAGAAGTGGGTTTTGTAGAACAGCAATTCTCTACATTTTTAATAGATAGAGGATCAACTTTTTAATATCAATTTCTATGGTGTTATCTACTTAGTAGAAGTAATCCTAAAATTTAATAAATCAAATTCAAACCATGCAATGGACACCTGTTACCTCACAGTTTTTTGGTATTTGGTTAAATTAACACGTGGGTGTGTATGAACGCCTGTACTCTACTGGTGCCCGTGGCGGTAGGCCTTCATGTATGCCCCTTTCCCTCTCTCAAATCATTGGTTTAGTATGAGGTTAGCCATTGAAGGAAAATTATGTGTCACTTGTCGATTATTGTGCCAGTCTTTGTGAACATTTCAGTGCATTTCTTTTTTTTGTTCCATCATTGCTGTCAGACTGTGTTATTGTACTAGTGTTACTTGAAGTGTGTTATAGTAGTATTTAATAGTTTTTGTACAATGAATATACATAATGAAGATGAATTATTGGAGATTGTCTACTTACAGTATACATTCTCTAATAACTCATCCTCGTTATCCATATTCATTGTAAAAAAACAAATAAACACTACTGTGCACAATTCATGTAACACTAATACACTAACACTGTTCCCTATCCCATAGCAATGGTGGAAAAAATCAAAATACACCGAAATGTTCACAAAGACTGGCACAATAACCAACAAGCGATTTAACGTTTTCCTGCAAAACCTAACCTCACATTAATGCAATTAATTGAGAGAGGTAAATGAACGCCTACCGCAGCAGGGACCAGTACAATACGGGCTTTCATTGACACCCTCTGTGCTCAAGGTGTTAATGGTAATTGCAGGTGAACACCTGTATTTTGTTTTTGTGAAGTATCTGTTTACAGGAATGTGTATTTGAGAAACTGATTTTGCATTTTCAGTCAAAATTTTCAATTATCTAGTAAAGCAGCCAAAACTCCAGTAGCCTTAGCTTTTGGAATAGGATTATTAGTTGCTGAAATTTTAAATCAGTGAGGATTTTCTTTTTTATGTGGGTGGCTTCTTGTTCATGATGAATACATTCTATTCCCATTTAGAGCAATCAAGTTCTTTCTCTTATACTATTGTTCAAAATACTCTTTCAATGCTTTGAGATGTGCCTGATTATATTTTGTACTTTATCTTGAAGCTTGATGTTATTTTCATTCAAGAAACTGTTTTTAAGTAAAAACAACAGACATTTTGATTTTCCTTGCACTTCGACTAATACGACAAAACTACCTCTAAAAATCACCTTGGCAATTAGATTAATATTATGGATGCCCATAAAAAAGGTTAATGGATCCAAATAAAAACTAGACAAAAATGTATTTTATCCTAGAGCTATTCTTCTTGCTATACTATTACTGGAAAAGGTACAAGATTTTGAAAACTTGTATTTGTATGTAATTAATGCATAACTGAGTGAATACTTTTGGACTTACTTGCTGCCTAGTAGTGATAGCCTAATATTGTCAGCTTAGTCAATGAAATGATTATTTCGAAACGTGTCAGTAGGTAAGTTCAAAAGTATTCACTCAGTTACGCAATAATTACTTATAATTTAATTAGTGAACTTAAGATAGTTAGAACAAGCAACTTTTACTTGTACACTTGAGTTTGGCTAGTCTGAACACGGGTAATCGGAACGGCCGGTTAATTTGAACAGGTTTGGATATTTTTTGAAAAATAGAAAAGATAATGGGAAAGGTAAATAATGTTTTAAAGAAATGGAAAAAAGTAATTTATTGAGAAATACAGATATTTTGTTTAATGTTTACAGACTAAATTTAAACAATGTAAAGAATAAACAAAAGAAGAAATATGCTGTACAAATTTTATACATACCGTAATACACATACAAGTGAACATTAATTTATTTGTTTTGGACATATTTTTGTTTTTGATGTTTTTTAGTGTTTTTTGGGATATCACATATATGAGCGGGCCGGCCCGTAGCACAAAAATCCTATTGTAGACCGAGCGTTCCACGTAAGAGCCACTACAAAGGCTTATATCAACAAACGCCCAAGTAACTTGTCTTGGCTAGACATGCTAGACAGATTGCTTATATAGGCTTATATATCGAAAAAATACAGACAGTATAAATGTTATTGTAACAGAGACATTTGAGTTCTATACACAGTACAGAGTATTTACAAACTGACACATCACTTGTGACACTTTTACATCTTTTGTGATAAGTTTCATCTAGAGTAAATCTAGTAAAATGTAATCATTCAAAACAAACACTTCTGCAGTGACACGAAAAAATAAACAAGGGTGTCAACTGTATTTTGACATCATTGACCTTCAAATAACTGAGAGACCAAATGCACCACATAACCTCAGACATGTCTATAAACAGATACGAATATATCAAGCGATTAAAATAAATCACTGATTTGTCAGAGGAATAAAAGTAACACACAAGTAGTGTCCCAAATATGAGCCATCAGTCCATTTCAAATACCCTGAGCGGCTCATGTGGGATGTTGGTCTAGGAAGAGAGACCATATGGCGCACATAAACGGGCTATTGAAACTTGTTTTAGTGGATTATTCATTCATATTACAACACTACAGATTTGTTAAGTTGCTTCGTTCTCCATTATTTATATTATTTCAGCTAATCCAAACAATTAGTTAATCTGAACAGCGTTCGGTCCCAATTAGTTCGGGATAGCTGGACTCAAGTTTATTTGATTATTTTTACAATAACATAAAATTTATATGTAAATTTTACCAAGCTACCAACTAAGGCAATAAGAGTATATTAAAATCCAGGAGTTGTTAAGCTGGAAAGATAACCATTATTGTTCACTTCTACACAGGTGTTTTACTATTCAATGAAGATCTTTGAATCTGCAGGACTAAACTTGGAAGGCAGTCAGTATGCCAGCTTGGGCGCAGGTGTAGTCAACTTTGGTGTTGCCGTCCTTATGATACCTGTAATGAACTATTGTAGAAGACGGACGTTGATACTTCTAAGTTGCTGTATGGTAATAATCACCTTGGTGCTATTGACTGTCACCATTACTTTTATGGTTAGTATTTGGTCACTGCCAGTCAGAGATTTCTATGCATATATATTTTGAGTAATCATTGCCTCTCCGCTAATTAAATTGAGAAAAACTACTCACCTGCAAGTTACATTATTGTTTATAAAAAATTTGTTTACTTTTACACTATTTTAGTCAACTATGCCATTTTTACTTACTATTATAGTATTATGTGATTTCCCTCTCTTATTTGTAGTTTTGCAGAGTATGATACCTTTCAAAACAGTCTCCTGCATGGAATCCTGGTTTTCTGCTGCATGTCTTGCAGTAAAAAACAATTTCCCTTCTGCCTCCTTTTATCTTCTGGTTACTCCAACTTCACAAATCATTAAGTTGCTTTTGACATTGGAATAAATGAAATATATTTCCCATTTAGTCTTTCTTCCTTGTCAGTAGCTGATGGCCGAACCCTCTTTCTACACTGGTTATTCCTGGTATCACTAACGAGTTCCATCAACAAGTTTTGGAGGAACTATATTCGTTTTACAGGATTTTATTCCTTTCCTTTTGTTTTCCTGGTATAGATAATAAGACTGTTTACTATAGCTACATCTATAGTCAGAAAAACATTTCTCTCTACCATTTATCAGTTCACTTTGTAAAACTGTATCTTGAAGTATAGTGATCAGCTAGATCTACATCACCCATATACTGGTTATATTTACAATAAGTGTTGATAACTGTCAATTTCCTTTCCATTGTTTGTGCACTTTTGTCATAAAGTGTACCAACTATGACTACAGTCTTTTTGTCTATCCAAGTTTAAACAATTTTTCGTATAAGCTCTAACTCCCCTTACTCAGTTTCCCGGATTTCAGTTCAGCTTTTCTCTTGATGGTAATTGTTCCAGTTGTATGAGCACTTAAATTCAGTGCTCAGACCTAGTTTATAGCAAGAATAAGACCTGTGTGCATAAATATGAACGCCTCTTTCGTTAATGCTCTCAAATAAATAAACTACAAAGTGTAAAAGAATTGTTGGAGTGAAAGGTAGTCTGGCCTAACTAAAGAATTGATAGTTTGTGACCCATAGAATGGTTTAAAACCCCTTGCAGAGCCAGTAAATCAGGAACAAGTAATAGATCAAGAATTTCAGAGTAACTAATTGCATGTGATGTAAAAGCCATAGAAAACTGAAAGCAAACAAATAACTTGCAAACTGTACTCTACTTGCAATCATACAACGTAACGGCCAACTTGATTTCGTAATGACTCATGGATTCAAAGTCATTTTAAATTTAGTTCAAATTATTGTTAATAGAGTGCAGCAGTAAATGGTAATAGATTGAATGTCGGTGGCGTCGCCGCAGACAAGTAATTTGCATTTGAAAATCCTTGCGGGTGACGCCCAACTTACGAGTAAACGGCAATATACTCTAAACAGGGCTTGCCTGACAGTCGAATACTAAGGGTTAATATGCTTTTAAAAATATAATTGATGTGTTTGAAATCTATGTATGGTTATAAATAAATTAAGCTGTAAATGTAGGAGAAAGGACTTTAACTTTTTTATGTGAATAAATAATTTGAACGTTATTGACAGGTTTAACTAAAGTAAATTTTGGTAAAAGAAGTAGAAATAAATGTCAAACCATGAGTTAATTGTGTCACATTTTCCAAGTACAAGTACCATAGATAACTGTTTATAAAGTGCAATAAATAAATAAATAATAACACTTGTACATATGTTATGCTTGCCTACAGTAGCAATTATAATAGCAGCTTTCAACACCATGATATATCACCTATTAAAAACACCGCTAGAGAAGAATACTTCCAAGAATTAAACACCATAAAACATATAGCACAAACCAATGAATACAACACAACAATGATTGACGAACTATACAACTGCCTAAAAATCAACTCAATCCAACTCCGAATACGGAACATGACAAACCCATAAAATACTTAACAATATCTCCCAAACCCATAAACTAACCAACACTCTTTGTAAATACAATTACAGAATAGCCTACTCCACGATAACATCTTCAACAAGCATTTTAAACCCAACCACATAAACAAAGACATATAAAACTAATGATGGTGATTGCAAACTAACTTGCAGTTTGTGCCTCAGTTTTTACATAGGCCAAACAAGGTCATTTTACACACTACCAAGAACATATAAAAGCACTCACAAACAAAAACGCCTAATTAAACTTCACCCTACATTTCATATCCACAAACTATCAAACCTAAAGGTTCTTCACAAACAAAACAAAAATAACCAATGATACACAACTGAACAATATGAGATGTACAAACATTTCAAACTAAACCCTAAACACATACTCAACGCCCAATTAAGTTATAACTCATTTAAACGTTTTTGACATCATAACCCCCAATACTCTCTAAAATACACCTACATCCCTACCCTAATATCCCACCCCATCCTAACCTATAACAACCAAGAGGTCAGTTATGGTCTGTGTTGACAATGAGACAGTCTCCGAAACGGCCATCCTCAACAGCCATAAAAATAAGTGCTACTATAGGCAAGTGTAACATATGTACAAGTGTTTTTTTAGTTAAAAACTAGTAGCTCATGGGAAGATGAAATTAATTAATTTCATGCTATATTCCTTTGTCAAAAATCTAACTCATCGAGATGTCCTATAGTATGTGTGCTAGGAGCTAAGTTGTAATGGGCTTGAATAAAAAAGAATACTTCAATAATCAATTGTTTCCATGATATACCGATCATAATAGCCTATCCTGATGGTTTTGCTCTATACCATGGGTTCCTAAACTGAGTGAAGGCAAGTCAGGAGGGGCGAGAAACCAGTTGGAAAATAATAAGAAAAATTAAATATATTTAAAATTATAGGAACAAACTTGATGTTGCTAATGACTTGGGTTGTGCCCTTACTAAACTCAAGTATACAACCTCAAATAGGCATGCTAGTGTAAAAAATGCAAGCTCAAGCATCTCACTAACAGATTTTTCTCTTATCAGTTAAAATTTACCTTGCAATTTAAAATTTGAAATGTTATATCAAGTTTTTTGTGAAAGTATGTATAAATAAATTAATTCTTTTCAATATTCAAATGTTTGATTCTTTTTCATATGCCCATACCATTTATTTGTAGTGTAAAGTGGAGGGGGATTTCATTCAAGAAGGGGGTGTGGTACCAAAATGTTTGGGAGCCCCTAATATAGACCATTTCAAATACTATTTTAACATTTCCTAGATGTATATATTGTTACCAATTTTAGTTTTTAACCTCTTAAAATACAATAGATTATTTTTTCAGAATGCAGTTAGCTGGGTGCCTTATATCTCAATCGTGGCTGTGTTAGGTTATGTTTTTGTATATGGAATAGGACTAGGCCCAATACCCTACTTTATAGGATCAGGTAAGCTGTTTACTTACAAATATTTTTCAATTCCTTCTATTATATATATTTTATTTATTTATGTATCTTGTTCAATTGTTAATAAAATCTTGTTCAATCCTTTATGTAATTTTCAATCATTAATCAAATAGGCCTACTTTTTATTCATTCACTCAAGTACAAATACAATATTCAATTCCTTCTATTAGCTCACACTCTCTTTATATATATATCTTGTACAAATTATCAATCGTTAAGAAAATACGTTTTTATTCATACAATCAATTTCAAATACATTCGTTTTAACGTATAGTAGATGACAATTTATGTTGATACAGTTTTTTTCAAATATTTATTCATTCATTTAAATTTAAAAAACTTGATGTTTTAGTTGGATTTGAACTGAGGAATTACATGTTTGAAATCCAGCACATTGGTACTGAGCCAACTTTCCCTTAGTTAGAAACAATTACTTAAAGATGTAAATGAAATTAAAAGAGAAAATTCAATGGAGTAGTAAAGAATTACAAGAGGTAGATAGAATGTGGAGTTATAAACCACCATCAGCTTCATAAATTCAGAAAACAAAATAATAATAAAGCAATTAAATAGGAACAAAAATAATAGTCCCACACCATATGCTATATAGAGAGGAAAATTGCAAGAAAATTCACTCTATTTTGCCACTTAATATTGTGATTCTGCCTCACGTTTATACATATTTATGTTAATTGTAATTATAAAATAAAAAGTAACTAAAATAAAAATTTGGATTGTCAACATCAGTAAGAATTGACTTTAAATTATTTTTACTCTATTTCTTGTTTTAAACTTACAGTGGATGACACTATGTTAGTACAATTTTTCCAATATAAACTCATTAATTAAATTCAATAAATAATTTTGCTTTCTATTTTTCCACTTGATATTGTGGCTTCGTCATATTTATATTAATTGTAATTATTTTAGAAAGTGTATCTAAAATGAATTTTTTTTGTTGACCTAAGTAGGAATTGACTTTAAACATATCCAACACTGAACCTAAAATTTTAATTTCAGAATTATTTGATGTTGGACCAAGACCTGCGGCAATGGCAATGGGCAGTGTTGCCAACTGGTCAGGCAATTTCATTGTTGGGATGACTTTTCCAATACTTCAGTTAAAAATAGGACAGTACTCGTTCTTATTATTTGCAACAAGTACTGCTTTGTTAACAGCATTTTTAATGTAAGTATTGATTGTTTGTTTTTGTTATGAAACGTCCTGAGGTTTAAAGCAATTATAGCAAGCACACGAAGTCAGGATCTTTTTCAATTCCTTATATTTTATACTATATATATGTATTTTGTTCAAATTTTCAATTGTTAATAAAAATACTTTTTATTTGCCCACTCAAGTTCAAACATATTTTTTAAAAACTTTTAGTGATGTTAATAAAGCTTTTTCAAATATTAATTCATTATTAAATTTAATTAGTTAATTTTAGTTTTATATAGGAGAAAACCTTTCCACAAAAGGGCAAAGTATGCAGTGTAGTTACTCTGTCCCATTTGGCCTAAAATAAGTGATAACATATGATTTCATACAACAGAAAAACATCTGATTTTGAGTTATAGGTTATGTGGTGGAATATCTGTTTTAAGGCATAGGTTATGTTACTTTACTTATATTAATTATAATTATTTAATAAAAAGTAACAAATAAAATTGTTCTTTGTTCTCCTAAATAGAAAAATGACTTGAAAATTAATAAAAAAAAACAATTGTTACAAAGACACTTGTCGTTACTAAATAAACTTTTTCTGTATTGTAACATATATTATCCACTAGGGCACTCACTTAAAAATATTTATTCTTATAAATTTTTTGGTATAAATTTATATAAAATTTGTAATTGAAATCAAACAATGTATTCTGAATATAAAATCAGAACTGAGTTTTTAATGCATACGAGGCAATTGATTATCTGAAAGTACAGCAGGCTTCAATGTTAACCCTCATGCACGCGCTCCTTTTTATCTAACGTAAGTAGGCGCGCGTTGTTGTATTTTATATATCTCGGTTTTTTACATTTTCTTTATCTTTCAATCGAGTTATTAAAAGTTTGGTCTTACCAATAAAAAAATTACTTGTGAGTTGACCCCAGCAATGTTTATCAGAGCAAAAAATAATGCAACTGGCCATCTTCTTGTCCTCCGGACAACGCTATATGTAGCACAAAGTTGGTCATTACTATCAACTCCACCTTTCGTTCTGTTGTACTGCAATATAATTTCTGGCTTATTTGTTTGTTCGTCAACATCATCTGAGTCGTGCATAGTCGAAATCAATATTACAGCTTTATTTTTTTTTGTCGTATATGAGACCATGGTTCGATCATTCTGGAACCCAAACAAGGAAGTACCTGGCTGATTGGTTTTATTAGGCAGAAATTCTGGTGGAATTTCCCGTTTGTTCTTACATAGAGTGCCAATCACCTTCCAATTCACTTTCTGAGTTATGATCACTTTTTTCAGCTTCACCGTCTCCCAGATCATCGTCATTTTCAATAAAATCAGCATTATCAATTTCTTCATCGAAAGATCCTGTAAAATTTTTGGAATGTCTTCCAAATTCACTCCTAAAAACATGAAAATTTATAAAAATGTTGAACAAAACAAATAATTACATAATTCTTTAAAAAATGTATATAAAAACTTACTTTCCATCGTGGAGAAAAAAAACTGCTCCGAAAAAATAAAAACGTCAGAAGGCGCCTTGTTGTATTTTGTACAACAGTGATGACTGACCAGAACTAATCGCACACTGAGGCTATGTTGATAGAATAAAGACATTGATGACAACTGATAAGAGTAGTGGGGGGACCAATAGAAGAATAGAACGGTGATTTGAACAAATAACTACCAACAGGTTTCAACAAGAATCAAAATATTAAAACTGTTGTACTTTTTACAACAGCTCGCGTCCTTGAGGGTTAAAGGCACTGAGATCACCGTAGATAAAATTAATACAGAAACTGAACTTAGTAGATCGTAATTGAGTAAAATGTTGGAATAATTTATAGTTGTTGTTTATTCATTCATTAATAAAAGGTTATTGTTTAGTATTGTTATTTAAATAAATTACTCTCACCTCATTAATAAATATTAGAACATATATATTTATATATACAGTGAAACCTGTTTAAGCCGGAATCCATTGGGACCGGCATTTTTTTCCGTCTAAGACAGGTTTCCGGCTTATACAGTAGTAGTGTACTGTATGATGGTAACATCACGAAACGTTTGCCGAGTCTATTTTTAGCGTTGGGGTGAGGGTAGGCCGTGGGGATTCTTAGCTATAAGACTATTATTTCTACTGATCAGCTGTATGGCGCTGTACCAACACCACATAGATAACGGACAATTAAATGTCATCATGTCTACATTTGTTCTAATACATTATTTATTTCCGATTAAGTACTGACTGTTTATTTCCTACAGAGATAACACTTCAACATATAAAGCAAGTGTATTTAAATCACAAGAAAACTATCACATTTTAATATCTAAATAAACGTCATTCAACAGTAATATCGGTTATCTTGATTGCCTAATGACAGCCCGTAGCCTGTGCCCTGTGACATCACAACTCGCAAACCTTGTTTTCTAGGTGTGTTGGCTACGCACACTACAGAAAATGTTAAAACCTACATTACATAATAAAAATCTTACCTTTTAATGCAGCATCCTTTTATCCTTATCCACAAAACATTTTTTATAGAAAACTATAAAGCTAAAACACTTATACACTTGTCAACAAAATTTATAAATTAATGATGCAATTTATTAAAAACTGTATTTTTCCTCTTATTGTATTTAGGCTAAATACTGTACATAGTAGGCTTACGTAAAAATAAAAGAAAATCAATTAGGCTTGAAAAAATCTAGCATTGACTTTTGTTTTAAAAGGTTAAACTAACCTTTTTTCACTTGCTTGTGTTTCAGTTATTGTTTTTAGTTGTAACAAATGGTGACGCATTTCCGGGCTGTTAATACGTACCGCGAAATGTTCTAACTCACAAATTTTCATTAAAGCCTTGCCAAATGTTTTTATTTTGTTTTCTACGACTGGTCCGTCTTCAATTTTTTTTGCCTTTTAGAATGAAGCTGTCTCTCGCCTTTCAATATGTCAATCAATATGACATCAATATGTCTGGTCGTGAATGTTTGTAAACCATTCATTGCGTTATCTTGAAGGAAACGAGTGCTGACACATAGCCTATCGTAAATTATGGATGTTTGTATACCATTGCGTTATCTTGTGCATATCAGCAATCCTTAATGTTGTTACAGAGTTCTCAGAAATAAATACGATCCATTACAATTAAGCAGACCTATCTGTGAATTTTGTTATGGTAAAAAAATATATTATAAACTGTATTTTATCCAAACGGAAGTCTTTGTAACTTTATATTTTACAGCATATATATGATCAGATTTTCCGGCTTGTGCAGAACTAAGTCGTAGTAAATACGTATCACTCATCCTTTTGCTTATTCCGCTTCCGCGCTAGACAGTTTCCAGCTTTTGAATGTTATTAACCAGGTAAATTAAATAGGCGACAGTCGGGACTTTTAAAGTTTTCTGCGATAGACGGGATTCCGCCTAAGACAGGGTCCGTCTAAGACAGTTTTCACTGTATATATATAGAATATATATATCTATATTTATATATATAGAATTATAAATATTTATATATATAGAATATACAATATATATATTAGAATATATTAGAACTACTAAATACATTCTTTGTTGTTTTTATGCTAATTTCTTGATGATCTTTATGGTACTGCTTACATATCAGTTGTGTTCAAGTCATCTCAATGACAGATTTCTGGTCACTGCCTCCTCAACCAGCAATTACCAGTCAATATTTATCTTACAATAGTAAAAGAGTCATATTTATTTTTGGAAGACTGCCAGATTTTTGGCTACATACATTTTTAACATTGTACCTGTTCATATACAATACAGAAAGAAAATTGGGTGAGTAGTGGAAGTTTGTCTTTGGGAAAACGCCACTTGCCTTTCAAGGAGCTATAGGCAGGATAATATTATCTTATTAACTAATTCTAAATCAGGCTACACAGTATAGTCTCGATAATTCGAGGTAGATGGGTCCGAGACTCCCTCGAATTACCGAAAACTGAAATTACACAGAAATACGTTCCTGTGTAGTAGGAAAATAGATGTTTTAATGAACCCGAATACTATAGGTAATTAAAAATGTATTAAATAAGTTTATAGAATTTTATATGAACATTTCTTGGCAGTCCGACTCATTTCCTTTGCATACTGTACTGATATTAACATTTCTTGGAAAGCCGACTCATATTCTTTGCATACCATATGACTATAAACATTTCTTGGAACCCTGATTGATCATTTCCTTTCAAATAGATAAAATAGGCTCGAATAGAAATAGGCTTGAATTTAACAGAAGCTCGTATTATCGGGACTCGGAATTTTGAGACTCTACTGTACTTGCAAAAATTTACTGTATGTAGGTGATAAGACAAACATTACTGAAACTGGATACTGTGCTAAGTCAACAAATGTATTGCTAAAGGTACCTAAAACAATTTTTAAACAATGGTTATCTTATCCATACAACTTCCATTCTAGACCCAAACTAGCTTTAGAACTACATATAAAAAATACACATTAACACAGAAATTTAGAAAGTTAACAATTCAAAACAAATTTTCTGAGGGGAAGTTTTCTGAAGGTTTTAATTTATATTATTCAATCTCTTAATTGTGTTTGTTCAGGTTTTATCTTCCAGAGACAAATCTTCAAGAAAGGAGAGAGGACACAGAATCTGACAGGAATGACACCATGCCTATTAGGAACACAAACAGTGAAGATCTTTGACTCATCATAACACATTGATGGTCGGATACCTTTTCTGTTGAATTTTCCTCCCGCTGGTGCTGGGTAATTTTTTAAAACACTGAAAACATGTCAAATTAAATAGAAGTTAGGTTTTTCTTTATTTAGGATCTTAAATTCAAATGAATTTCATATAATTTATTAGTCAAATTTATTGTCGGTCACGTTCAGTAAATCTTCCTAAATGTAAACTTAGTATGTTACAACTTGTGTGGGTTTTGGTTTGTGTAAGTTGTAATTTACAAAGTTTTCATATAATTTTTAATATTGTTTATTTAAAGTTTTAATATAATTTTTAATGTTATTTGTTTCTATTTTCAAACTTGAACTTTTTAACATATATCAATGTGTTACCACTTATCTATAGTAGGATTTACTTTTAGTTTAAAAGATAGTGATCTGTTCCATTATTAAACCAGATTGCAACTCTCTATTGCAATACTTCGTAATCAGTTTTATTTCCTATTACAATTACTACTACTATCATAATGTTTTTAAATATTATACTTAATTGTCGCTGTAAATGAAGTAGATGCAAATAAGGTATGCTTTTAAATAAACATCTGAAGAAAACACTAATTTTATTAGCAATAAACTGTTACAGGCTACAGTCTCAGCAACAACTTTTCAACATTTAATGGCCTGACAAAATGGTATGAATATCATATAATGACTGATTGCCCATGGATTTTATTGTCTGTGGGGATCAGCAAAACTTTTGCATTTGAAGTTAGTAAAGTAATGACTTGCTAAACTTAGTTCAAACAAATTTATGAATTACTTACTGAGACTTACTTTTTGAGAGGATAATGTCTATGTAAATTTCTCATAAATTAATTTAAATTAAGCCATTTTTTTACTGAGTTCATGTGTAAATCAATTGCCTAGAAATCTAGTGTTGTTTTAGAAAATAGACATTTTTATTTTCTGAAAGCAAAATTTAGCTTGTAAAATAAGGAATTAACCATCTCCAATAATCATTGGATAGTGATCACTGCCATTGTTACAATTACAACAACAAAAATTATATATAAACATTTTCATTCCGTGATACTTAGATTTAAGGTAAAAATGTTACGATAATTGTAAACTCTATCGAGTTTACTTTATTTAATTTGTAAAGACATATATTTAAAATAATATTCTACTTTTTTTATATATCTGTAGTGTAAGAGAATTTGGTGACGGCCCTAAAATTTGGATGTTTTCAATAAAAAGCTGTTTTATTGTTTGTGCCTTATAACTGAATTGTTAAACTCAGAAATATTTTAAATAATATTTAGACTTAGCTTCAATATAGATCTTAAATGTTTAGGTGATATACTTGCAAGTAGAAACTTTCACAGACATTGTTTTATTAAGCATTGTTTGGGCCCCAGTTTTGTATTTTATATGCTGAGAACTTAAGGTGATAATTTATGTATTTAAGTTTTTGTGATTGCTGGGGGGTGGCTCAACATAAAAATGCATGTAACAGTACTAAGTCGTACTCAGTGTGTATAAGATGTTTGTTCTTATTCTTTTTCTACAAACGACAATAAATTAATACAACTTACTAATAGAGAAACATTGATCTGATGGGGGGGATTTTTAAAATAACTATTGCTAAAGTAATATTGAATTGAACTGAGTTCTAATGTTGTATAAGGTTAAAAACAAAGAAGGGAATGGGAAGTTTAAAGTGTACCATTCCAATACGTGACCAACTGGAGCCCAGGGACATAGTCGTCATGCAACTGTTAGCAGGTAAAGCCCAGACTCCACTTCCCTCTATAATGTTAAGATCTTCTTTATAAACACCAAACACCAACTAACTGTACTATAAATAAATGAAGATGCATTAGGAGGATGAATCGCCTCCTAGACGTTTGAATAAGTCCTCTTGGAGACTTATTTCATATATTACAAAATATTAAATTTAACATTGTAATGTTACAATAAAGTTTAGAGTTGAATATATTTAAAAGTATCAATTTAAGATTTCTTATTCCAAATGTTATATTTAATAAAACAATTCCTTAAAAAAATTTGTATAAATTAGTTGTAAAATTATTATATATAAATATAGAAAGTTTTAAACCTATTTTAAACTGCATGGTCTACTTCCATTTAGTTTTATTGAAATCTTCTAGTCTACCTTTTATTTAAACATTTTGTCATGATTTGTATTGTTATTACTTTCTCATTTTGTTTTGTTTTACTGTCACTGATTTTAACCCACCTTAGGTATATAAATATATATATCTGTATTAGATTTTTTAAATAATTTCTTCTTAAAACTTAATTCCAACTATGATATTTATAGCTTCTAGGACTATTTTTTTGTAAAGCTTGTTCACAATAAAGTGAGGCTTATAAACAATTTATAAAAATAAGCAGTTGCACCAAAATGTCCATCTTACAGTTTTCATTTGTAGTTTTCATTTGTATAAAATGAAAATTTGTATAATGTCTCAACTTAGCGCCATTCTTCAGAGAGTATCCCAAGTAAAACCCCTCATTGAATTATTTTTGATTGGTCTCAATAAAAACAAACCTAACAGACTATCAGAAATACAGCTTTTTGGTAGATTTACAAAATAACAAAAGTAGCATTAATAATAAACCAATGATTTGAATTTTAGAAAATAATTTGTGCTTCCACACTTGGAAGGGCTACTGATCATCTTGAGTGTATATAAAAAAGTTTAAATTTAACAGAATCTATAGGTTTTTAAAATAAAATCTTTTAATCAAATTGCAAAAAAAATAATTAGAAATTGACAATAATAAAAAACAAGCTTTTCAGATTAATAAGTAATAAAAATTACATAGTTCAGACCAAAAGACTTTTAAGTACTCGGTGTAACGTTCATAAAATCTACTTCTTAAATATCGTAAAAAGTTGTGTTTCCCAAATTTGTTTTCATTTATAAGGAACATAAATTTGATTGGGACATTGTCAACATTTTCAAGGTATTAATTACAGGAAATTAGTTGTCAAAAATAAATTATTTTTAAAACAGATAAAAAATTTTATTAATAAAACGACAGATTTTAAATATTTTTTTAATTACTTTTGATTTTATTATATAGACAGTTTAGAAGTTATTTTTGTGCTGTACATGACAAATACAATAAATAAAAAACATGGCATTCACTTATGTGTTGGAGGTACATTGTTGGATTAATATTTCATTAATAGACTGTCTTAGTCAGCACTTGTTTGTAAGACATTATAATATCGTACCTTTGACCTGGTTTTTATATTGGATTTTATTATATGCTTTTCAGTTTTTTGTATGATTAAAATTTTACTGTCCAGAATAACTAACGGAGAAAACATAAAAGACTTTATTGATCTTTTTATTAATTTCAAAACAACTTAATATAGAATTTTCTTTATACAAAGTTGGATTATTTTTTTAAAGCTCTACCAGAACAAGATTTTGGGCATTTCAATTATAATTTTATGAAAAGAGAGTTAATAGGTTACATTTAATGTTGCTGCATTCTTTTGCTGTTCACTTTCAAGTGACACAGCGTAATGTGTGAAACATACATTTCTATATCTGATTATTCTGCAGACATCGTCCTCTATTTACGTTCAAGGGTAAACACAGGCTCATTTTTACAGTTTTTTATTTTTGACTTATTTATGCTAATAATTATTTATTTGGTGCTATTTTAATTTTAACTAGTTGTACATTAATAATGAGAAAGTATTGCTACATTTAAATTTAAGTTTTACAATTTTTGTATGTTGCTTTAAAAACAGCTGTATTTGTATGAATTTATAAGTAAGTTGGTATATTGATAATATGTATAACAGAAAAAATGCTTAATAAATTATAATAATAAGTTTATAACTTTTTTCTGAAAGTAAAAAATTACTATATCATTGTTATTTAATATTGTTTTCCTTCCTTTTTCAATTTGTGTTTAAAGCATACAAATATTTTTTAAAATTTGACTTTTTATTGTTTTATTTGTATCATTCTGGATCTGCTTGAAGACGATCCTTCAACTCTGTGCAGACTGACACACAATTTTCCTTCAGTTTATCACTCAAAAGTCTAGGAACAAAAGTCTAGGTGTGTAATAAGTTGTATTCTAAATAGATTTGGTTAAATCTTTCATTTGATGGAGACCTAGAGTTTTCATTAAATAGAAATTGACTGTAAAATCTCCTTGCACATATTAGTTTTTAATTTGATTCTATCTAAAGCTTATTTTAACATGCACTGCAAAAGGCTTGAGTTATGTCAGGTAATTCCTGACGAATAAAATGTCTACCTTATGATTCTCATTCAAAGTAAAAGTATCAAAAGTAAAGTATTAAATGTGTGTTTCCCCAAATTTCTAAGATGAAGGAAAAGCACAAAGCATCCTAGGTCTGTATCATTTATAATCTGCTATAGTACATGTCTTATTCAATTTGGAATATTAATCGGGATTGCTATGCATTCATAATTTAATTTTTTTTATCATATAAATCTAAATTACGAGTCTTAATATCTAAAACAATAGTTGTAATAAAGGTTAACATTCAGAAACTTTACAAAATACACTTATTATAACCTTTTTACTTAATTATTACTTACTGTTAATTACTATTATTGCTAAGTTACTGTACTTACTATTAATAACAAAATTAAAAACTTTAATGTTCTTAACTCCCAAACCAATATATTATTTTTCTCAAATATGTTTATTATGTTTACTTTTTGTGTTGTACATCTTGAGTTTTTTAAAGAATGATTTTTATTGATGTCACTTGGCAAAATACTACTACTTACAGATATTTTTCAGCAGATGTGTTTCATACTAGATCAATGCATTGTTCAATGCTGTGTCATGGATGGATAATATGTTTATTATTATAACTATTTACTCCATATTAATCTTTTAAAACTTTATTAAAAGTAATATCAACAAAAATTGAGGAAACATCAAATTACATTTAAAGTTACGTTACCTATATATTTGAAACATAGTTAATGTAAATTATAATTGTTGCCAACAAATTTTAATTTTTGAAATTAAAATTGTAAAAAATTCAAAAGTTTTCTACGAAAATACTGAACCTAAATAACAACATTTCTTGATCTTTA
The DNA here is from genome assembly GCA_036971475.1 of Prosapia bicincta. Lineage (NCBI taxonomy): Eukaryota > Metazoa > Arthropoda > Insecta > Hemiptera > Cercopidae > Prosapia > Prosapia bicincta. Next base: position 4,971,930 of record JBAIZL010000004.1, on the reverse strand, counting down.
AAAACAGTTACTTTATCACACAACTTAAAGTAAAAATGGAGGGTAAGTATTGAAATACCCTTGAAAGATACTTCATCCATAAATGGAGTAACTCCACTTTGACTGAAATTGGCCATCATCCATGAAATCAGTTATCATGCACCTGGAGCTTGTTATTTATTCTTCCTTAGCTCTTATATGACATCAGACCTATACAAATTGCTGAAATGCTTTCCTAACATACATTTGTGTAATTATATGGGATACTTCCAAAAAGTAGATTCTGTTTTACTCGTAAAGGGAATATGTGTATAAAAATCTATTGTCTAATAATATGTATTGTTTTAGATATTACACTTTGATTTACTTGGGACCAGACCTTTTGTTAACTAAAGGTTGTTAAATTGTTAACTTACACTTGGAGAGAATGTTTTCGTCTTACAACTTCTTCAGCCTTGTATTTTTACCGTTAGGATTGCTTCAGTTGTGATTCTTTGGTACCAATTTTTGAAAATTAGAAGTGATGTGATCTAAGAGTATCTGTGATCTGTGTCATGTTTGTTCATTTACGATGTCATTTTTATGTGTATTGCTATATTGTTTTAAAATTCTGCAGTGAACTGGATATTTTTGTGTACTTTCTTTATATGTATTTAGAGTTGTTGGCATTGTCTTATGTTTCCTCGGTATAGTATTATAAGTCATCTACATATCTGTTCCAATATATTATCTTATCTGCATGTTATGTTGTTATTTATTATTTTATTCTGCTCTGAGTTGTAGGAATATTTCTGCGAGAATGCTTGAAATCGGTGAACTCATTTGTAGCCTTGTTTCTGTGTGTAATATTTGTTGTTATTGACTGTGTGTGTCGTGGATGGAGTCATATTTACCCAGTGAGGAAATGAGTATGGATGTTGTATGTGCGTGAGCATGTTTGTAGAACCTTGTTGCTAAGTGTCTGAGGTGTTGTTTGATGAAAGGCACTTTCAAGTCAGTGTGAAGCAGTGTTAATCTTGTACATCTAGGTGTCTTTGTGATTATTCGAAAAACCTTGTTTTTGAATAACTAGAGTTTGTGGATGAGTTGCCTGCATGACCCCAGACAGGTGAAGCGTACTTGAGTATGCTGCGCAACATACATACGTATATAGTAGTGAAAGAGGGCTTGTTCTGTTAAGCATAAGATATAGTTGTGTTAATCTATTTGTTGCTTTTTTTAACTTGTTGGTAATGTGGGGGTCCCAAGACAGGCCTCTGTCGAGTATGACTCCCAGATATTTGACCTGGTTCCCCCAGTGAATGTCCTCGTCTAATAGTTTTAGTGGTGTGTTGACGCTGTGTGTCCTACGTTTGAAGAGAAGCAGAGCCTGGCAATTGCCCATGTTCACCCTAACTCTCCAGTAGCTCAGCCATGACTCTAGTACTGTAAGGTTGGAACGTGCTCTCAAGCGTGTCAGCAAACAAGTTAATTATGTCCACTCGGGTCGATGAGTGGGGGATAGCGAAGCAGTTCTTGCGTGAAGTGTTTAACCATCGGCCACATGGATGTATCTGTTGTGTTTAAGGTCGCCAACTCCGCTTGGAAGCCTTTGACTGTGTACTGAATTAGTTCCCGCCTAATTTGCCTCTAAGGGATCACAATTAAGAGTTGTGTGTGGAACTCATCTGTTTACCCCGTATTACAATGCCCGCCGGGTAATTAGATGTAGTATGCGCCTTGGTATGTATACATAGTGTCTGGGCTGACATTTAACTGGTACATCGTTAGTAATCGCAGTGCGTATTGCCGTTAGGCTACTGTCGGCTTTGTCTATGTCCAGTGATGGGTTGACATTTAGGAAGGCAGGTAGAATGCTGTCCAGCTGGGACCGGAATAACTCCCAGTCAGACAGTCTGTAGTTCAGCGCCTTCCTTAGCTCTCTGCGAGCAGGGCTTCCAGAAACGACCATTATCACGGGGTAGTGATCTGAATTCAGATCTCTATCGACGTGAAGTTGCGCTGACACTAGCAGATTTTTCGCAATAGCTATTTCCAAAATGTTTTCCGCATGGTAAGTGCTGTGGTGTGTTGGTTCAGGAGGGGCCAGCAGTATAGATAGCTGTTGTGTTTTGTATGAAGTTTTGGAGTTTGCCGGCCTCCTGTGTTTGTAGGCTTACAGCTCATGTCCGTGTAGGTGCTGCACTCTATGTGGTCTATTTCTAAGCTATTTTAATATATATATATATATATATATATATATATATATATATATATATATATATATTTTGTTAATGTCAATTAATCATTAAATTGATTGATGCAATTATTACAGTAAACAATGGAAATCCCTCAATGCAGTGGCTATCGTCCTGAAAGGTTATGGGTGACAACAAGGATCTGCAAATTTTATTTCTCTTTATGTCTGTGGTTACAAATTATTTTTAATGCAAAGGATTCTAAAGTTTATTAGTTTAATGTTTCTTTTTAATATTTCCTTATTTGCAAACTTTTCTAGCCTTACTAAAAAACATCCTTATTTAAAAACGATTCTGTTTTCAATAACTTTAACCCTTTTCCTAAAAAGATTATTGTAAAACAAATGTTTCAATTATGATTTAGCCTATATTGAAATTTATTTTTACTAATATAAAAACTAGAGATTTAAAAGCAAATTTTGTAGAGAAATTCAATGCCATTTTTGTTTCATTTACTATAAAGTTTTAGGTTAAAACACTCCTCCATCTTTAATTCAATGCCATTTTTGTTTCATTTATTATAAAGTTTTAGGTTAAAACACTCCTTCATCTTATTCATTGCCACGATTTCTTGATAAACCTTTATTTAAAAAGTTGAAACATAAGTAACTGGCTGATCTATATGCAGCTGAATAAAGACATAAATCTAACCCGAAACTGCTCTTGTTCATATTTTCGAAGTAATCTGGTACATTTCAATTTGAGCACACTTTTCTATATAGATTACTGAAAATGTTTGCCCAAGGCATTTGCCCACATCACGTGTTTATGGTTTTGCCACTAGGGACGATAAAAATCTTTACAGACTTTTCTGATGAAAATACTAAAAATTATTGTCCAATACTTAGAGTGAACTAATATAGCCTAATTACAGTATAACTTAATAAAATTACTTCTGCTTTTAATCTGTTATTTTAGTGATTATACATTTTTATATTTTAATCAAATACTTTAATCTCTTGGAATAACATAATTTTTTCTAGTTCATAAAATTTTGAATAGGATAATTTTTGGTCGATTCTCATTTTGGCCGTTACATGGTAAATGCCATTAGTAACCAAACAACCAAAGACCACTCCAAATCATATAGGCCTATATTTAGGCTACTAGTGAATAGGCTACTTATATAAAAAGTATTAAAAAATATCAGATAAAAAATAATTGCAACCAACTAAACGTGTGTGTGGTTTATTCCTAATGGCTTTTTTGTATGCTGTAATTACTTAAAACATCCGAACTGTAAGTAAATTTATGTTACATTATTTTTAAGTTGTAATAGCAATTACTGATATTTCATTCTTTAACCGGGTAGGCTTTCTTTTTTATTCATTCTATCACTGGAGTCTTTATTAATTATAACCATAGTAATGTAGCCTATTTAATTGGTAGAATGACCAGTTCTCTATATCCACGGCCAGTTCAATATCTTTCCATTTTAACAAACAATATTTGTCAAATTGACGTTACCGGCCACAGCTGAACAAATTTCTCATCCCATTTATCAACTGGCCAACAATGAATTTTACTAGGCCTAATCAGCTGTTTTAGCCGCCACTCTTATGCTAGTTTCTGGTTATCTTTTCCAACCCACAAATAATTGTAAATAACTGAACGTGATTGTAATGTATGTTGTTTGTGATATGTCTTGGAATTATTCAACACATTCTTTATTTACGTAAGTAGATTTTATGTTTCAATATTTGTTCAAATTGCTACATAAATTTAACTATAGATGCTTTAAAACTTAATGTAAATTTCGCATATCTCAAAATGATTTTTTTTTAGCAATTCAAAAACTATTTAGGTACTGATCTAACCCTAAACTGATAAACAATAACTTAATATAAAATTTCGTAACCGAATTTTGAGAGAAAGATTGTGAAAGCTTGGAAGGTCGTACAGATGGCTCAAATTTTGAGGAAGTTAAAGTTACCAAAAACCTCTAGAAATACATTGCAATGAAAAACACCTGAGTATGATTTGTAAACAAACAATCATTTGAACAGATAAAAGCGGGTCATGTGTACACATTGTAATGAATAACAGATGATTTGTAAAGAAACAAATATTTTAACAGTATTAAAGTCTATGTGTATAGGTTTTTGCTAATAGCCTTTAGGCCTATTTTTTTGTGTTTACATTATTTATTTTATTGTGTAGTTTTAATATGAGCGTAAGGGGAAGTCCCCGTAGAAGAGGGGTGGTCATCAGAAATATTGTAGACATAAGAAGTTCGTAAAAGCAGTAACATTAACATTGTACTACGGAATGACGTTGACAATATTCCACCGTTCAGAATATTAGTAGCCTACTTGAGAATAATATAGATTCACGTAATATAGGCTTGATAAATAAAGAATGCATGCATTGTGGGACACTATTTTCACGTCGAATCCACAATCATTTCATGTCATGCTATTACACTGCTTAGAGAAATATGAAATTGTTATAAGTTTAAAAATTGTTTTCAAACGAATAGGAACATTTGCCCCTACAAGCCCCTAGTTTTCAGCTTTTTATTAACGTTGTCATGCTTGGACTATATTTTTATAACTATAATTTGGTTTAAATTTAATGTTTTGAATAAACTTTGATAATTGAACAGAATACACAGAAAAGCAGACAGTGACAACTTTTAGAAAATGCTAAAAGGAGACAAC